>JAMLFY010000004.1:14278270-14336041 GCA_030441495.1 Dalbergia oliveri | reverse complement strand
TTCGGGAATTTCATGTCCTTGATTTATATTAGCTTGACGATCCTGATCCATCCGTTCCATCATCATTCTCATGGTCCTTGCTACATCGCGAAGTGCTTCAGCGGTCTCATTATCTTGGTTATTCTGTGTCGCGCTCTTGTTGTCATCGTTCCATTTGTCCCTATACACACAAAACAGGAACAACACTGAGGTGATCAGGCCCAATATTCCATGCAAAGTGAGCAAGTTACCATGGCACTTTCAACATAGGAGTCACGTATTTCTAGTCCTCAAGCTCATCCTAATGATAAACATCTACACATGACATTACTAACGTATTATGTTTTAGAAGCATAGCCAGTCCATCCTAGGTCCGTAGAAGCGAACCTCTTGATACCAAAATGTAACACTCTAGTAATTAACCAAATACACCTAGGTTGAATTTGATTAATGACTAGACTTTACCCTTTGCTTTGGTTCTTTCATCATATTTTGAAAATACTTAGTGAAATTACGAGCTTTTTTTTTTTTTTTTACATAATTGAAATCGTGAGCCGCGCATAACATAAACGATTAAGTGGTAGTAAAATAAGACATTTAAGAATCTAAATATATCATATTGGCTCCATCACATAACATCCATAATGCGCATCACAACATATATACAATAACCTCACTCAAAAGGTGAGTTAAGTTCATACATCATATCTTACATATTCACACCATAGGAAACTATTTATAAGGAAATCATGCCCCTAAACTAGATAACCTTAAAAGCTGAGGAAGACTACTCTAAACTTGGATGCATAACACTCTTAAGACTACTTAAAACTCTCTAGGGCCACTGTCTTGGAAACGGGAAGAAACCCATCGACGAGCTTCCTCGAAGGGGGCACACGAGATGCACCAGGCTGGGTCGCATGGACGGTCTTCTTGCTAACCTCGCTGACAACCGTTTCCTCACTACCCTCTCTTACACGCGGAGAGTAGAGAGCTCTCAGAATAAGCATGAGTAGGGAGGGTCCTCTGAAGGATCAGCTTCAGAATATCCGTTCGTGGATTATACTCTTGGAAAACCATGGACAGGCAGATGAGGCGGGATAAGAACGTAATATTCTTTCCAAGTGGACGTGCATGTTCGAAAACCATTTCATCGCCATAGGGAGAAGTAGGAGAAAAACGATAACTAGGGACAGGATGTGCAAATGGACGACCTACGTAAATAAAACACGAACCGAGCACCTTCCTTCAAAGTGATACGAATCATGCATCGGATCATAGTGGAATTCCCAAGTAGGGTGTCAACGAACAGGATGAATGTCGCCATCTGAATCGAAGACAATGACGGAAATAAAGGAAAGGGAGTGAGAATCTTACTAAAGAATTCTCAGGAGGTATCTCCTTCTACGGTGTCATCATCAAATTCTCCAGGAATCTCGGGGTTATTATAAAATAGTGAACATATGAAGATTAAATTTTAAGTTCAAAAATACTTTTACCGAGATTCGACCAATTTTAATTATGCGTCTTATAATGCATCATAATCTTAACATGTCATATTTATAATGAACTTTTCTTTTATCATTACATCATATTCCTCATCGCCATCATTAATATAACATGCATAGAAGAACATCATATTTCTCATCATCAACTCATGTATGTTATGCACAGAAGAATATCATAATAGCTACACATGGACATGATGCACATAATTTATTTCTTTAGTACCTTAGGTGACTTTAAAATCTTATCATCCTCATTATTTTCCTTGGGCTACCCTATACTCCACCCTTTTTGGAGTAATCTAGGTTATGAGCTCATACCTTACTAGTCGTCACTAGCATATACTTATCTTTTTTGATAAGTTAAAGTCCTGACTCTACCCTTTTGAGAGAACAGGTTAGGGGGCTAGAATCACCTTTTCACCACCTATAGTTTGATGGGTCCAGGATCATTTTCTTATAAATTTTAAGTCACCAATAAGTCTTTGCATGTTACAACTCGCAATTCATAATAATTCTAACACTTTCTTATTTAAGTCTTATTCTTGGAATAATATATATCAACCATAATCGTGCATCTGGAGATTCCCAGGAAAGAGAGGTGGGTCACAATGGACACACTTAAATACCAAATCTTTCCTTAGCCAGAATCTTTCCAAATTGCACTCTTACAGGAATACACTTTCTTCCAGGAACAAAATATGTCCTTATTTCATGCATAAGTTTTTATTGTTTACAACAGCAACTATAACATACAAACCAGGGAATCAATCAATGACACCAAATTCTTGATAAGCATCAAATCACATTTTAAGTACACATAAAATTACTAGCTTCCCATAAAATTCTTACAAAGTTTTAAAACTCTTTTAGAACTAATTCTTTTTGTTAAACTTGAAAGAAGTCATAGGACTTTAGGCCTAACTTAACCATGAGACCGATTTATAACTCGAAAGAATGTTCATAGTTAAATCTTTCACTTAAGATAAAAGGAGTAAGTCTTGAGCTTTAGAGATTTAGGTGACATCTTAGAATTATTACCATGCTATGCAACCTTATTTTAATCTTATCTTTATAAGGTGATAGCTTGAAATTATAAACATGATATGCAATTCCATTTCTTTATCTTTAAGATTTAAGGTGATGACTTGAAAATTAAACATGATGCAATAACTTGTAATATAAACATGATGCAAGAAACTGGAGCTGCGGTAATCGCATAGGACGGGAGAGGAGAGAACTCAAGCAACCTAGCCCGTAGTCCGCATAGGACCTGGAGAAGAGAATTACATTTTTTTTTTAAGCTCCAATTCTCAGACTTCTTAAAGAATAAATTCTTTAACTCCAATTATCTCATTTCTTCGCTTATGATTCATAGGCAAGTCTTTGAGCTCTAGGATTTTTAGGTGATGACATAAAATAAACATGCCATGCATTGATTCTTTTAGCCATTATAAAATAAAGTGAGAGCATAAAATAAACATGAGATGCAACTTCTTTATTATCTTTAGAGATTAAGTGACAACTTGAAATTTAAACATGAAATGCAAGCTTGAAATTTAAATATGAGATATGCAAGTTCATTTATTTATTCTTAAGAATTTAGTTATGACATAAAATAAATATGGCTGTGCAAGACATAAACTTAAACATGGATGCAAGTTCACTTATCTCTTTACTAGAGCTCCTTCAAGACTTTAAGAAAATTATGATTCAACCCAATATATGTATCTTAGCAAGACAAAGTAAGAAAATACATATTTCATATTCAAACCTCAAGATAAAAACATTATTCTTTAAAGTTTTGCATTAAATGAAATGTTCAAGCTTTAGAGGCCTAACTTGTGATGGATTTACAACCCATATTCAAGGTCCTCATCATCAAGCCATCATTTCATTCCTTCCTAGGCCATTTGGCCGAAACCATGAAAGGAAAATAAGGAAAGAAAAACTAAAATTTTAGAAGCTTTGGAAACTAGTGAAACCTTCAAGTTTTAGAGATCTAACTTGTGAAAGTTTTGCAACCAACACTCAAGAATCTCATCATCAAACCATGGTCTCATCATAAGCTAGGCCATATGGCCGAAATACTTTAAAAAGAAGGAAGAAGAAACTGAAAATGAAAACTTAAAAGAAAGCTCATGAAAACATCATTTTGAGCTAGAAACATAACTTGTCTTAGCATAAAATGAACTTAGAAACACCTCCCTACCTAATTTGATTTGAAAGAAAGGAAGAGAACTTGGTTTCCTTGAGTGAAATGAAGCAAAATATCCTTGAAAAGCTGAAGGGAGAATTTGGCCAAGAGAAAGAAAGAAAGAAAGATTTTGGTGCTCCTAAGACTAGAATTTGTGTAAGTTATGAACTAAGCATCTAAACTATCTTCAAGCATGCCTATTTATAGAGATTTTGCAGCTCATAAATGGACAAAGGAAGGAAGGAAATCTGACCAAAAATTAGAGAAAAAAATAAGGAAGAAAAATCATTTTGTTTGGTGGCTTAAAACATGGAATCATGTTTCCATGTTTTCATGATTCTTTGTTTTCATTCTTTGGATTTTTGTGTAATAATTTTCTGACTTATTACTCAATAATTTCAGCCATTACAGCCTTGTGGAAGAGGATTTTGTGTGTTCCATGTATTATTTAGGTTTAGGCAAGGTATTCATTGAATTTAGAGAATTTACGGTTAAGGGCTTAAGTGAATTACTAAGCAATTTGGGTGTTTTAAGCAATTTTAGGTTCTAATCAATCTAAATAAATAATTTTGACTCTAGATTAGTAATTAGAATTTAATAAACTTTAATTTGAGCCTAATATTGTTTAGGTTTCGTTAGACAAATCGAAAATCTCAAAATTTGCAAAACGCACAACGAGAGGGCAAAAACGTAATTTAACCCAAAATCTGCCCTGACCATCCTAACTTAACCAAGGGTCATTCCTAACTTAAAAACACCTTTTAAAATATTTTTGTGAGGTTTGGACTCAGCGGCATGCAAATCGGAGTTAAAAAACTTAGGGTGTTTTGGTCATTTCGCGTCGGAACTCAAAATTGAGATTCTTCCGTCTATTAACACACATAGCACAAACAATCCTTTATTATCCTCAAAACATCCCCTTGAGGATGGGTGGGGCCCACGATCCTCATTTTCAGAAAATAACCTCAGGCATTTTAGTCATTTTACACATACAGAAATTTGGGTTTGCAATGCTTGTACGAATTGCTCCTAACTTCTCTTCTAACGTTATATTCCTTTATTGAAAATTGTTTGGTCTCAAATTTTATATAATATTTACCTATGGTAATTTGGTAATTTCTAATGACAGGAAAGATTACAGGAAAATTGGGGCGTTACATTAAGCGCTGTGACGTTTTCAATTATGTTAAAAAAATGGTTTGAATTTCACTAAGTATTTTCAAAACATGATTAAGGAACTCAAAAAGGAAGCTCAGCATTAATCAGACGCCTAGGTGTATTTGGGTTAATTATTAGGGTGTTACAAATTTGATTATTAACGTGCATACAAAATTGTTGGAACTAGAGGTTTATCTGTAACTCTCATCTCGAAGGGATTACTTATGGTTGTCCGATAGATATTCTAAAGAAAAAATTCGTATACTTATACTAATTTAGAAGTGTGTAATTTTGATGCGCCGAGTGTAAAGACTTTACACGTCATCCATTTGAATATTTCATTTTGTATGAGTTTTTAAGTAATGATGGTTGAAAATAATATTTATTGATATTTCATTACATAATTGAATGAATGTGCAAATCTCTTTTACATTGTTGATGCATTATAGTTAAATCAATTTACAAATTAAATTAGAAAATAAATCCTCATAAGGTATTTCAATAATCAAACAAACACACACACAAAAAAAAAAACAGTGGGCCCGTAACCGTTTTTTGTTTTATAAAATTGTTCCCAAAACAATTTAAAATCAATTTTCAAAAACAATAAAACAAGAATACTTGTTTGGATGATTTTTTTTAAAAACAACTTTTAAAATGGATAAAACAAAAATTGTTTGGCAATTTACAAAGATCAACACAACAATGATCAACACACAATGAGCCACAACAAAGATCAACACAATAGCAACCACAACAAAGATTAACATAATAGCAACCACAACAAAGATCAACAATGAGATCAATTTACAAATAACAACAACATCAACACACAATGAGCATTGGAGAACCAAAGAGAGAGAGAGAGAAAGAGAAGATACTCTGGCCTTAGGAGACCCTTGGCTTGGCCGCAGACCGGGTCGCGCTGGGTGGCTGAGCATGGCGGCTTGGGTGCTGGGCTGGGTCGCGAAGCGGACCATGGTGCCATTCTTTTGGCCGCTAGGGGTTGCGAGGCTGGGTCGCTTGGCCAGGTCCCGCGGGTTACGCCGCCGCCGGGTCGCCCGGGTCGCGAGGCTCGCAGGATCGGTCGCCTGGCTCGCCAGGCTTGGGTCCCATTCTCTCGGTCGCCGGCTCGCGACCCGGGTCCGTGCCTCATTGCGGCTCGCTGGGCTTCCCGGTCCGCTCGCGAGCTGCCGCCTGTCCATGAGGAGGCCAGCGCGGTCGCCGCCTAGGAGGTTGAAGAGGATGGAGGAGTTAGGATTGGAGGAGTCTGGAATGAAGAAAACAAGAAAACAATTTTTGAAAACATCTAAAAATTATTTTTGTGTTTCAATTTTTAAAATGCAAATGTTATTTTTTAGTTTTTAAAACCAAACTTTATAAAACAACCAACTATTCAATTTCTTTTGATTTTTTGTTTCTAAAACTCAAAAACTATTTTTAAAAACACCAACCAAACAACCCGTAGCATTCCTATTCCCAATTGCTTATTCATCTTTTCGAACACCTGTCGAAACATACTGTAAATCAAAGAACCTATAAATAAGAGAAAGTTGGACCAAGGGAAGCCATCGCCAATTGAAATTGCAATTGGTTCGGTTGTGTCCGTTCACGAATCATAATTATTGTTAATCTGCAAAAAAGCTTCGACATTGAGCCGAAGAAGAAGGAACAGGAAATGGAAGAGCATCAAATGGATACCTCCCAATCTCACATGGCTTCGCTCCCTGAAGACGACGCCGAGCATCAACAGCATCAAATTCAACCCTCCTCCGCTTTCGATTCCGTTCCTCATCGCCCTCCAACTAAGTAAGTATCCTTCTTCCTATTTTGCCCCTGCGATCTTCTCCCACGTGCGTGATTAAATGATCGTTTTTCTTCTTTCATTTTAACCTGTTAATTTTTTTTATTACAGCAGGAGTTCCTCAGAAAAATACTCACCCGTAGATTGGTCCCTCTATTTTGACAGAGAAGACGATGTTGCTATTCCGAACTCCAATGATGTTAGTCTGCAAAACAAAAACAAAAAAAATCCCTGCGTCTTTTTTTTTTCCCCACATATTTAGATGAATATGCTTCTGACACAACGTTTCCCATGTATTCAGGTATTTCATGTATACATGGCAGGAACTGAGGGACCCGTTGTGTTCTGTTTACACGGTGGTGGTTATTCTGGGTATGCCTAATTAGTAGTGATAGCCGAAAGAGTTGTAATTTTTATGCATTCATGTCATCCAATTATGGATTATCACATCAATAAAAATCTTAAGCCTCACGCTCACTATTTAAAAGTCATGCATAGGTTGATTTATTGTAACTGTAAAAACACTGTATAAAAGTTAATCTTTAGCTGAAGTATCATTTGTCTCATTACTTTCTAACTCATGGAGTATTAATGTATTATGATTCATGGGAACTGGATTAGTGTCACTTATCCAGTGGCCCTAGGGTGTGTAGATTCTTAATTTCTACCAGCCATTGACACTTTATGCTTGTTTGACAAACTTGAAGTCTGTGCAATCTTTTTTTTCATTTCTTATAAATAGTATAGAGTTTTAATTTTGATGCACCGACTATCATTCAATTAAAATATTTAATTTCTATGATTTTTCAAGTAGTGGGTGGCAAGGTGAGAGAGTCAACTATCTTCATGATTGATGTGTTAGTACATAATTAAATGACTATGTAAAAAACTTTTACACTGTTAATACATAAAAATTATTGACATAGAAATTAATTCGATAATATAAACAGTTCTGTCAGTGTGTACACTGTTAAAGAGACTTTTCTTCTTTCATGCCTAGCTAAAGTCTCCAGACATTTGGGTCATTTGCATTGAGAAGCACTCCAGTTAGGAAAAATTGTCAGAGGATATGCGTATAGAGTCATACTCTTCTTTGAACTTGAATGTTGCACTGTTGGCATGTATACAAGATATCAATATTTGCGTGCCATTACATGTAGTTTCAATAATTATTTTGATGTTTACATGATATCAATATTTTGTTACAGGCTTTCATTTGCTTTGTCAGCAAGTAAAATTAAGCAGAAAGCTAGGGTAGTTGCGATGGACTTTAGAGGTCATGGGAAGTCATTGACAGATAATGATCTCGACTTATCTGTTGAGGTACATAATAATAGTTAAATTAAACTTAACATGGTTGTTTCTGAAAAGGTGTTTCAGCTTGCTGGTTTTTGTTATGCTTCTCTTTTGCTCATAGAGATGATCTTCTTTTTGTGCAGACTATGTGCAATGATGTATTGGCTGTTATAAAGGAATTATACAGAGATTCTCCTCCAGCAATTATTCTTCTTGGTCACAGGTGATTATCTATTTAAAATTAATTGCTTAGATTTCTGTTATTTTATAGCTTTTTGGGCTTTGCATATATTCAAGACAATTTTCTTATTGGTTCCACTTTATTGACTGGTTTTTATCTTTGTTAAGCATGTCAGAGAAGTAACGTTGGATTCAGATTGAATGTGCTGAAAAATATATCTGTACATCAGCACATGTCAACTTTGATTTAGTTCTGCTATCGCTGGCATTATTAGATTATTATGATATCATACATTTCTTGGTAGCATTTTAAAAGTTTTTCCTCCTTATAATTAAGGTGAGAGAAAGATCAGGGTTCTTTAATCCTGTCTTATCATATCTTGTGTAGAGTCATGTTTATTGGTATGTGTCATTGATGTGGTTCTGGGTGTTTAAAGATTTTGGGGAAGGACAAGTAATCAATGGAAGGGCCTACGTAAGCCTTGACAAATGACAAGAGAAGCACCTTATGTACTTTGTTCATAAAGATAGAGAAACTTGAAGAAGCCATAACCCAAATGCTAAAACTGTATTGTTTTCCCAGTATTTTTTACCTGTTTGATCACCATAGCATCAGTGCTTCACTTCATCTGACTATACTTATCATCATCCAATCATTATACAAGTATTAGTTTCTATGAGCATTTTGCTTAGTGTGATCGATGAACTTGGTTTTAACCCAAACCATTCTTTGGGTTTTCAATTTTGGATATTCTGTATGACAGTAAGGCATGGTTGCTTTGATTTCACATTCGCCCTTGCAGATACTCAGCTTATCTCTTTTATTCTGTGTTTGTAAGGGGCCTCTTGTCCTCCACTTTTCACTTTAATGTTCTTTCTTTAATGGATTGTATTCCTATAGAAATATTTGGTGAACCTAACTTGAGTAGATTTTTTGTTTGTCTATTTTTTTTCAATATAAATGATATTTAACTGTGATTATGATATTAACTACCATTGATAAAAATGTGCTTCGTAATCAAAGCATGGGAGGGGCGATTGCTGTGCATTTTGCTGCAAGGAGATCTTTGTCTACCTTGGCTGGGTTGGTTGTTGTGGACGTTGTAGAGGTTGGTTTCTATTGATAACTTCCTTAATGCTTCCAATGAGTACTTACTCATCAGAGGCACTGAATTGTTGATTGTCACCAAAATTTCAGGGAACAGCAATGTCTTCACTAATTCACATGCAGAAAATCCTATCAAGTAGGATGCAACATTTCTCAAGTATTGAAAAAGCTGTGAGCTCTGGATCTGTACTTTTTTCGTTTGTTTTACGTGTTACATGCTATCTGGTTGAGACAACTGGTTTTCATTTGGATCTTATGTATTGTCTTAACCTTTGTTGTTGTTTGTTCTGCAACTGTTATATAATTATTTTAATATTTCTTTTGGCATGTCAACCTAATTTATTATGTACCTCTTGAATATTGGGTCTTGTTTTAGAAGTGTCCTAGAAATTGATATTGCGACTTCTAAAATATTTTGTTAATAGATCTTAACAAAAGGTTACAGTCATTAAGTTTTAAAGATATAAGAGACCAGATTGCTGTGTTGTCAGCTTCATGGCAAGTTAGTCAATTCACAAGGTGCCTTTAAGCTGGAGGGGCCTCATGCCTTGTGGCAAGAAGCACAAGCACCAAAAATTGCTTGTTTGAAGGAAGGTGCTGAAACTGAATTTGAAACAAAGAAAAATCTATAGACATAGAAATAGTAACTTTTGGTTATCGTAAGTTTACTAGCATATATCATGGCATTAGTACATGTCAAATGGTTTTGCCTTTTTTTAATAAAAAATGGTTGTTTTATTTTATTTGATTTGCCATTCACTAGCCTATGGTATACCATAGACAGGAACGTGTAAATTGAGAATTTGTTAGAGAGGCAATCATTGCATTATGGTTGTGTTAATTGACCTATGTAATATAATGTAGTGTTTGATAGTAAGCTCTAGGTCAAAGTGGTGCTTGACTGTTGTTTTATTTGTGTGGTGAATCTTGGCTTGAGTTGAAATTGCTTCTGTGCAGATTGAATGGAGTGTCAGGGGTGGCTCTTTGAGAAATATTGATTCTGCTCAGTGTCAGTCCCCACCACATTAAAGTATGATGATTCAAAGAAATGGTTGGTACTTCTCTCTTAGCCTTTGGTAATATTGGTAGAATAATCTAATATATAGTTTTGTTCTTTTATCCAATTTAAACAACCTGCTTTTGTAGACTTTGATTCATAGTTTTATGCTTGATTGGCATGTTCTTTATTTGATGCTGCAGTTATGTTTACCGAACAGAGCTGGAAAAGACTGAACAATATTGGAAAGACTGGTATGTTTAATTTTCATCTTCTTCTTCTTCTTACTGCTCACTGTAGCTACAAATATTATAATGAAACCAATGGCTTTCTATACGTGCTTTCTAACTAAGAGACAGCAAACCTGACTATAAGTCATGGATGAGTTGTTGAGACAGCAAACCTGCATCTCTATATCTAGTGGGTGTTCTCTTGGGTTGTTGTTGGCTTCGTGCATCATATTGCATGCACATGGATTTTGGCAATGGGTCTTTACAAAGACGTACCACTGAAAACATCATATCAAAATTGCCCATTAGTTTTTTCTTTCACAAAACTGTTGTTTTATTGGTCTTACTATTTATTTTGGTTTTGGGAAGAGAGAGAGAGAGAGAAAAGAGAGGGGGTGTGTGTGTAAGGATTACAGATTATATGTTGATATACTTCCTTATTGTGTAAATATGATACTTGATAAGTAGGCTAAATTTGCCATCAAACTGAATGTGACTTTTGTAGTATCTTTATCAACCTGTTAAACAGTTCATATATATGTATATACACAATTTTTTTTCAGGTATGAAGGCCTCTCGGATAAATTTTTGTCATGCCCTGTTCCGAAGCTGCTCTTATTAGCAGGAACAGATAGATTGGACAGGTCACCTCCTTTGAATTATTTTAGTTTTTGTTGCTATTAGTATTGTGTATTTTGTTATTCTTTTTCTCCTATCCTTTGCCGACATCAGGTCTTGAGATGATGGAATCATGGAATTGTTTAAGTGGAATTCTGATATTTTCTTGGCACTTTTTAAGTAACAGGTCTCTTACAATTGGTCAAATGCAAGGGAAGTTTCAGATGATAGTTGTCAGACACACAGGGCATGCCATTCAGGTTGGTACTACTCATGTCTCTTGCTGCAGCCATTTTTTTTTTCCTGGTTTTATTCTCTAATTTGTAAGCTAACAGCTTCTGGCCTAATATATTTAGGAAGATTCGCCTGATGAATTTGCAAATCTGATTATCAACTTTATATCTCGAAACCGAATAGGGCCACATGGAGTTGAGGTATGTATATCTCTGATCTCTTATATGTGATGGTTTACGACTGTCTTGGAGATGGTCTTGTAGCATTTATGAACGGGTGTTGTCCCTATAATGAGAATATTATGTTCTGTTTTTATTGCATCACAATCCAGGTAGAGTTTTTCTCCATTCTAGATGCATTACTTTAAGTCGATATTCTTCCATTGCAAACAGTCATGTCACATGGAAGCCTCAACCACTATGTACTGGAAAGTAGTGTTTTTCATCTCATTTTGATGATAAATAAGAAGCATACTTAAACCTTTAGGTCCCAGTCCTCTTCTAGTTTGATTCTACACACAAACTACCTGCGTAAGTGAAAACTGGATGGGATGCTATTCTCTTATGTCTACTTCTGATATCTTTTAAGTTTTGGAATAATAAGCATCAAAGAACCTGTATTCATTAAGCTATGAGGAGTATAATTATAGGAATTTTTACCTATATGCAGCTTTGTAACATTCACTACTTATTCACTGTTTGAAATGATGAGTAACAGAAGAACTATATTAGTGGGACAGTGAATTTGATTAAAAACAAAAAAAGGGTATAGCTTTGTAGAATAATTGATTTCTCCTAAATTGTAATTTTATACAGAATTGCACTTCAATTTGAGGGATAAAATCAATTTGGAATTCAATAACTTGTTTTCAACAATGATTTTGATAGAATTCAGATTAAAAGTAATTGTACCATTATGCTTTACATTGGAGTAGATATTTTGGATGCAATTTGATGATTACACTAAAAATATCTGGTTCAAAAATTCTTGATACAATTGTTTTGCAGATACCTGGCCTCCGCAAGCCAGCCTTTTCAAAACCTTGAATCAGGAGTTAGATAAACCAAGAGTGGTAACTACTGCAGAGTGGCGATGCATGTCTTACTTTGACATCCCTTGTTCTTGTGGTTTGCATAATTGCATTTTAGTATTATCAATACTTGTAGTTTTGTCAGGGGAGGTGGGTAGGTTAAGTGAGCATTCATTTTAGATTATTAACAGATGTGGTTACCATTAGAGTTAGATGAGGTTGGACATAGATTTACTCACTTTGCTAGTGAAATGAGTGTTTTCCATCAATATTATCCACTGTTTAGTATATAATCATCTCGTTTTCAAAGTAGGAAAACAGTGAGAATTTCCTTTGATTGTGTCTCACATGATCTCAAAAAATAAGGTGAAACATTAAAACAAGATGACATTTCTAAGGTGAGAATTGAAAGGATAACTTCAGCACCACATTCTTGACTTCATATTCTTATTTGTTATATTTAGCGACTGCCTTTGAATTTGTTCACGAAAAAGGTTTCTCTTTCACGTTCCAACTAAACATTAAATATACACTTCCAAAATTTTGACAAGATTGCATGGAGATTTCAAAATTTTGATTCAACTAATTAAATCTTCTTTTGGCATTTTTTTGTTTTTTGTTTTTTGGTCTTGAGTTCATCAACATAACTAACATTGCTGTACGGACAGCATGTCCTTAGCAGCTAGCATTGCAGAACCCAAAAAAACCCACAAAACTCGGGTCCGTTAACACTTGTATGAATTAAGATTTGCTTTAACAAACAATTTTATAAGTAAATAGATTAAACATGAATAATTAAAGTGCATTAGTTGACTATAAACATCAATTTTTATTTTAGTTTCATATGATTTTTTTTTCACCGCCATGTGTAGTATACACCATGTGTAACACATTAGGGTTAAGGGTTTAGGTCATAAGTGAGCAAAAAGAAAAACTATGATCAAACTCAAGGGAAGCAAATATGCAATTTTTGCAAACAAAGCCTAAATCTAATGTAAGAATTAAGAAAGTTCAATAGTTCTTCCTAAAAGCATTTGAATATAAGAAAATTATGTCGAGGTCTCACATGCAAAAGGAAAAAAAAAAAAAAGAGAAGGAGAAATGAAAACGCAAACAAATCACGTGGCAAACCAAACCAGCCAAACTTTAACCTAAGCCTCACGCTAACGCCACTAACCAAAAGGAACTTGGAGCGCCACAAACGGTCCACGTCAACGAAAAAGGTTAGGGCTGGCTTAGCTGCGCCGTGGCGACCGCGTTCCCATTTCCCCCATATATATACCTTTCTCAATTCCCTCGTGTGCCTCTCTCATCTGTACCACTTGTCTCCAACGCATTACATTCTCGTTCTTTATTTTTCTCTCGCTTTCTCCAGAAACAAACAAACGCCGATGGCTTCCTTCGATCAGGCACCTCCCGGCGATGTCAAGGCCGGCGAGAAGATCTTCAAGACCAAGTGCGCTCAGTGCCACACCGTCGACAAAGGCGCCGGCCACAAGCAAGGTTAGCTCGCTCGCTATGGATACTCTATTTTTTTTATTTTATTATTTTGTTTGAAATACTATCGATTTTTTCGTTTTCGTCTCGAATCGTGTTTGAATCTCTATCTTGTTTATTGTTTTGTTTTGTTGAATTTTGGATCTATCTTGTGTATTGCTTTGTTTAATTGAATTTAAGTGAAATAAGATCTAGATCTGGAAATCGGAAGGTAGTTTTACATTGACCTAATTAATTTATTATTTGTGTTGTGATTGTTATTGTGCCTTAATTATGAGTTAATCGTGATTATTCAGATCTGCTTTAAACTTTAGATTAGATGGTATCAGTTGTAACGTGTAAAATATTTTTGTATATTTGTTATGTTGTAGAATTTATCAACTGAAGTTAAAACCTCCCGTAACTTCACCTTGTTCTTTTGATGTGATGAAATTGATGGTGAATGGACAAATTGAATTATTCTTCTTTCCGAGTTGGTTTCATGGGAAAGAACCTAATCAATTCGGTAATCATAGCTGTGCTTAGATTTTTATTAAATACCTTCATGTGAAGAGCATCAGTGATTATTATATTAGCAGTCTGATGGAATCGATTTAGCCTTTAATTTAAAGTTTTGTAGGCAATATACCCTTTGTAGAAAACCCCTTCATGACATGGGAAACGCCAAAATTGAATCTGACTAAAGCATATTTTGATGGTGAATGGTTGGTTAAATTGGTTTCTTTTGTGTAATTGGTCTTTTGTTCTGCTGTTTAGTTTTTTTGATCACATGATTGGTGTCCTTGGGCTGAAGATCATGTCTTGTAATGTTTATGTCATTCATCCTTTATAAAGCTCAATGGTGAATCTTAATGTGTGTGAAATGTATACCTTTCTCATTTGAAGCTCTTTGATTTTGTCATTGGTTCAACTAGAAAGTTTCACATATTGTTAGGTTTCTTTTCTTTTTCTTTAATTATTATGTTGTAATTTTGGTTGGGTTCTTTTTCATTTTTTACTTTGTTATGTATGGATGTATGTATGTATGTGTGTCTGTGTATATATATATATATATGTTGAGATTTGATTTGAGTGATGTTGTCGAATAAACAAACCATAATTGGTCACTGATTAAGCATTGCTTTGATCTCTGCTTATTAATTTTTCTGCTGGTCCTCGTCTTATCATAATAATCTTTTTTAGTATAATTAATCTTCTGTTTCCTGTATGTCCTTCTGAATAATGTCGATATCAATCTGAATACTAAAATTTTTGCCTTATTCTTTCACAATCTCAGGACCTAATCTGAATGGCTTGTTTGGAAGGCAGTCAGGCACTACTCCTGGATATTCCTACTCTGCTGCTAACAAGAACATGGCTGTGATTTGGGAGGAAAAGACTTTATATGATTACTTGCTTAACCCCAAAAAGGTACAATATGTATACAACATTCTATTGAATTGCTGTTAACAATCGCTGATTAACCAAGTATGAGATACACTTCACCAATATTCTATTGTAGTAAATTAAAATCTTGTACATCCTCCCTAATATAAATTTCATCATGGGGTGTAGTGCTTTCTACTGTAACGGGTATTTCACTGTTTAGTTGTGTGTTAATATACAATATTGCAAGGTGACTTTTAGAGAGTCTATTTACACTGCAAGATGTCATTGATTTATGTGTTTTTTAACCGTTTTATTTTATCCTCTTCTGCAGTATATTCCAGGCACAAAGATGGTATTTCCAGGTCTTAAGAAACCCCAGGAACGTGCTGATCTTATTGCGTATCTGAAAGAATCCACAGCGCAGTGATTGAATTTTCATTCATTCAGTTTCATGTGTTTCTCAAGTTCTGGAGATTTAATTTTAGACATACAGGTATGCCACGCAGTAAGAACTGTGTTTTGGCAAATAAAGTAGACTACATTGTTTTGCAATGCTATTTTGTTCATTTTGCATTGCTTCTTGAGAGGCTGCCGTATATTGGCTGGTGTAACAATCAAATTATCAGTTGAAAATTGAAACATTCTTACCGATATTTGGTTCACTGGAAGCACAATTTAATATTGTGCATAGCTGAATTATTTGTGATTCTAGTATGTTTTCCTTGGTCTGCTTAGCTGAATACTGTACGGTGTCATTTTTTTATATTACTAGGGAAGCTGAACAATGATGTTCAGGACAGGTTGGGATTAAATGAACAGGACAGTGCGATGAAGGGGACGAATGCCAGTTACTCTGATATGCTATGACTACGATAATATATTGTTTGGGAAGTGGCTAGCATCTTAAATGGGCGGGAGTGTCAAGTTGTTTAATAAATTTGTGGTTGAATTTAAGACGATAAAAGGGATGGGGAGTAACAAGAAGTAATCGAGTTGGAAATTAAAGTCATTGGCGAAATATTCAAAACCAAAATATGTTATGATTTGGGAGGAACTGGCTTTACAACTTACACTGTAAGGTTTGAGGAAGTATGGGGCTTGAAATTTTTTATTGAACCCAATTCCTTCTTATGATATTTCTTAGGCGTTGTCTGTGAATTTTTATCCTTTCAAGAGTCTACTCTTAAAATTTTGTTAACGTTAAAAGTAAGAGGAGTCCACTTAAAATAAATCTTTATAAGAGAATCAATCATGTTTATTGAAAAAATCGTTTCAATATACAATTAATTAATTTTCAAGATTACAGATATTTTTTAATAACAGTTTATTTGAACTTCATAAGAATTTTTTTTTTTATAATTTAAACTCATTTTCTCATTTTAAAAAAACTATTATCTCATTTATTTTATTTCTCTTTTACTATTTTAAAAAGTTCACATCCATACACTTTTTTGCAGTTTAATTTTTTGATATATTTTTGGGGGCTAATCCTCACCAGTGTCAAATACCCACATATTTTTACTTTGACAGGCATCAAGTTACGCACGATCTCATAAAGGTAAGCACTTTAACCGTTATTTATTTATTTACTTATTTTCGATTACATATATAATCTACATTTGAAAACCATATTTAAAATCACGGCCGATGTAAAATGATAAGGACTCTCTCTTCTTTAACCAATGTTGAGAATTGATTCTCACATTGAAAATGAAGCTTACCATATATTGAAGAATTAGTCACTGTATTCAACGATGGATACCTCTGGAAAATAAAAAACTTAAAAGTTCCTAATTTCTTTTCGGACTATGCTAACAAAACTAGGTAACTAGTGTCAATTGTCAAGTTGCTTCACTAATCACATCTTATTGATGCTAGAGGATATGGGTATACATAGATGTCAAAACGCGCCCGCCCCTGCCCCAAAGCCCCAAAAATCCGGGAGGTTGTAAGCAAAAAAAAATTGTTTAAAGTGTTGCGGATTTTAGTGCGGGTTGACGGCTTCCCATAAAAAAAAATTAAAAATATTTTTTAATGTTTTGATGAATTTTTTTAAAAAAATATTTTAAAAAATATTTTTCATTTATGTATACCTAATTTTTAAGGTTCATAATAATTATACACTAACTTTGACTAAAAAATGTTATTGTTAATAGTGTTATTTATGAATTATGACACTTTTATTTTTAAGTTTTAACTTTGAGTGAATAATATCAACTATAGTGATACCTATTGATAAGTGTATATATTTCTTACTTTTTTTTTTGGTCATATATTTCTTACGTTTTTACCAATAAATTATGATTTTTTTTAAAAAAAATACAAAAGTCTTGACCCGGGTTAAGCTGCCCAACCTGCCTAAGCCTGAGTTAAGCGGGTCATGCTGAAATTTTTTGGAGCTCAAAACTTCAACCCAGCCTTAAAATGATGGGTTTGAGCTGACCTTCTATTTTGCATTTTCATAGGTATACATCAAATTGGTTCACTCAGATCTTTTACATAGGACTTTACAAGCCTCAGCGAGTACAAGAAACAATCACACAAGAAATTTAGTTGTGGTGACAGTTGTATCCAGTGGCGACTTTTGTGACTGAAGTTTAGTCAAATTGCTTGCACAGTAACGTTTTGGGCACACTAAATTATCTTAGCACCTTACATCAATTACTTTAAAATGTATTTATAACAGTAATCAAGAAACAAAAGCATACTCTCTGTATCATGCGTGCAGGTGGCACACTCTAATTGCACCTTCATTATAAGTTGTTGTTGTTATTATTCCAAAGTAAAGCACTTGGTTTAGCCTCAATTTTCAAAAGTAGTGTTTGTTATGTTTGGAATATGGCTGTCAAATGTCTAACAGTAAAATCGCAAGTCGCAACACGAAAGTCATGCCCATTAGGTCCAAATAGATCTGGGCGGCTACGATTACTACATCCTTTCTGCCTCCATTTTTGTATAAATAAATAACTCATTCAACAGCCTCCTTTTAGTTGGTTACGCAGAAATCAAAATTAAATGAAAGACGACGGGGTCAATGGGTCGGGAAATTTCGATATATACAAGTATACAAATTGCCAACATTATTTTAAATTAAAGTTTGAGATTATAGTCATCTAAGTTTTCGTAAAATTTGCATATGAAAAAGTTCAACACCTATGAAAATATATGAATTTAACTCAAGTGAAAAAGGCGCGTACAAATACAAGCATGATCCTAGACCCCCCAAAAACACATACAAGTTGGACCGTAGTGGGTTCTATTATAGGCCGGGATCAAGTATCTCATCCCCTACTTACATTTGATTTTTGAACTGACATGTAGAGCTAATAGGCTCAAGCTCAATAGTCTACACTTGGTTCATCACATCTAAATTTAGAGGTTACACTCCCTATATAAAAGTAAAACACCTGAGATGATAATTTCACGACCAAAAGTAAGATACTCTTTTAATAAAGAACAAAAGTAAACTTTTTTTTTTTTCTAAGAAACACTCCAGATACTATGAACGTGTTTTTACTTTCTTTTTCTTCACTCTCAACTTCTATTATTTCAAAATTATTTTGAGCATTAAATTGTCTTATAAGTATCATTTCATTAAAATTATTATAGTTAGTCACTGCAGAGGCAGGGTTCTCCTTTGTGATCAAGTAATCCAAAACCACCCTTTCAAGAGGACAGAACAAAAGTGATATCGGAACGAAATGGTAAAAATCATAATTCATAAAGCCTTCTCTACTTTTGTTATTTACGAATAAACCAATTTGTGCATGCTCCATCATAGACTCGTGTTTCATCAATTATTAGACCAATCTACTAATTTATCGTTAATTAACCGTTGAGATTTGGGGAATTGTTGATTTGTCGAACAAACGCTGCTGGTCATGAATCCATAATTTAAAATCATGATTAAATGTGTAATTAATAATTAAATCAGTTTGACAAAATTGTTAATCAAGGATTAAATCTGTATGATACTTCTGCATGTATAACTCATTCACCTTCCTTTCCTACAGAAAAACAATAAGCCACCTACTGTTGAGTAAACTAACCGATATGCTGACCTGAGGCTTACGTAGATAACTTCAAGCCTTCTCGATTCTAAAATTTATATACTATTATTGGCGATAAAAAATAAGTCACTAGAGAAGGACAATCATATTTGATTATATTTTTTACACTCATTCTTGCAGTCCTTGCGTTTCATATTTATCATACTTTTCCGTATTTTTATCACTTTCTTAGGAAGATTTTATCGAGCATTTTGTAATCTATATTTAACATGATCATCTACATATACGTTTTAATTTTTTTTTACCAAACAATATTTTACAAATTTTTCGAAGTCTGAAAATAGTTTTACCCAATACTTGAGGAATTAAGTCGGAATATGATATATTCTAATTTGGCACTTTACATAACTAATTATTTTTAAGAGCAACACCTACAAATTTCGAAAGAGCATATCTCCCTTGCAACTCAAATTAATTCGTTCCCTAATTAATGGGATAGGCCAATAATAATTAGATGAAAATCTGTAGGAACTTGGTAAACTGCATCAATTCTCACAAGCCCCGAATTAAAGATGCAACTACTTATTTGGGATTAGTTCAAGGAAAGTAGGTTGAGTTTTGGGTTAATTTTACTTATAAGAATATTGGTTCAAAACCTAGAAAGTTCTCTTTTGGAAAGGGGTCATATTATTTAATACTTTGCTTAAGCTTTCCTCCCTAACCTTTAAGGGTATCAATATATATATATACACATATACACAATGCAATTAAATTCTTTCCCAACAGTATTATATTATCGCCATTTGGTATAAACTAAAGAAAAAGAAGCACCATTAACGAATAAACAATTGGATGATTATGAAAAAAAAAACACATAAATACGTACTTACACAGGAGCAAAGGATAAAGGAAATGGGACATATACAATGATGCAACTGACCAATAATAAAATCCTTTTGCTTCATTGAATTAGTCTTCCTTCATTAATTTTTGCATTGCCTCCCCATAAATTAAGGGATGCACATAACAATTAATTATCATCTGCAGCATGATTTATGAGTCCCACAATGACTCATGCTGTATTTCTTCCATCCACTCAACTCCAAAACATCATCACCACAACAAACCATCATGGACTCATCATCATCAATATCATCGAGCCCAAACATGAATGCCTCAGCCATTTGCATCATCCACATCTTTGGCGAGTCCAATGGGGACTCATTGATGGCCTGAATTTGGCTTGGGGACAACCCACCCTACCGGGAACACCAGCAGTAGTAATAGTACTATTTGAACATCCAAAATTGGATGTCCCATTGACACCTACCTCTTGAGACGACGATGGTGACGATGATGTCACCATAGGCATACTCCTGAACCGCAATGCAGCTTGTTGCGCCGCTGCTTGCACATCCTCGGGTCTAGAACTTTCTGGACGTGGCAGTGTCCCAGCCAATTCGGGAAAGTTGAGCCTCGCGGAGCGTCCTCTAAGGTGCAACGCGGCTACATCGTATGCTGCTGCCGCCATTTCGGGTAGCTCATAGCTCCCTAACCATATTCTTGTTTTCTTCCTGGCTCTCTGATTTCGGACACCCATTTGCCCCATTTTCGCTTTCGAACTCCTCGGTAATTCGATGGTTGTTGGGCCATGACATTGTTGTTGCTACATTCTTGCATGGTGCTGCTAATTGGGTTTTCCATTGAAATAATAATACTGTTTGTTTGGTAGTGGTATATATAGAGGGGTAGAGGAATATAGAGGGGTTCTAATTTGCTTTTTGCTTGGGACATGAATGAGGGAGTGATTGGAAAATGGAATCATATATAGTAATATGAACATGGCGAAGGTCGCTGTGTTGAGGTGAAAGCTGGGAGAAGAAGTAAGGTTCCTCGTAGTTACGTAAAGTGGGAACATGCTGTCAGTGAGAGAGCAATGGGCACGTTTACTTGGCTTTTGCATTATTGAATTTGCGTGATGTCACATGAAAAGATTTTCTTATAAAGACTTGGATTTTAATACTGCCACGTTAATCTTCAATATCACTAGTGTTGCATTCGTATGGTAATTAACTTTATCGTTGTTATATATTTTAAGAATTAGATCACTGTCGCCTGTCATTTTTTTATTGTTTTTAATTTTTAAAACCGTCGTAGTACATGCCTTGTAGTCAAAGGTGTTGGCGAGTAGTGTGAGTGAAGCTAAGAGACACTCAGAATAAAAGATGATTAAAATTTAAAAGTGATCGGATCGAAACTAAATGAAAACGCACCAAAATATATCGAAGCGCATACAAAATTCCACATTTAATAGCTTTCAAGTCGATGAAAATTGCTCTCAATGTGCGAATTTTTTAAAGTATATACAGAAATATGGTGCTTAAATATTATTCACAAAATTATAGGATTTTAAAGGAATTACTTGTCATCATCGTTGGAGGATTAATTCCTTTTATTTTTTTCTTCTCTCTTCTTTGCGCTTTACATACGTACAGGCTGAAGTGGTTGAATGGTGTTTAACTACATCCTCTTATGCATTCAACAACATTCATTAAATGTGGCTGCAACATGATTCTTTTTTAGAATCAACCATCACGAGTGAACCTGCCCTACACAATGGCGGATTCCATTTTATTTCTTTTTTATCTGAACCCGTCAAACAAGTAATGTGGCGAGTTTTGTTTTAAACATCACATTTATGTAAATAATTTTAGAATCATATATTTTGGTAATTTATACCTCAAAATCCCATATATAAAAAATTAACCCCTTCAATTGAAAGTGATGCTAACCGCACCAAAACTTTATGGATTTCACAATGAAATGGTTTTCAGTATCAGATTCAAGCTAATAAAAGATACAAAAATTATTGTGAATTAATAATGATATGACAGATCTTCAATTATGGTCCTATGGGCATTCAACTTTAATAATGTAACTAAATGTATGTATCCATAAGTGTATTTGCGGGGCCACGGACGTGGTTAGACTGCCATAGCGGTGTCAAGTGGAACAAAAATAGTATAGAACGACGTCGTTTCACTTACTGAAACTCTCATTTTTATAAATTCCTTCTTCCCTTCAGTTGAAGAAGCATAATCGCGATCTCTTCTCTCTCTTCCTCCATCAATTTTTCTCTCTTTTTCTCAAATTCACTCCAATCCATTATCCCCAATCATCAAGTTATGTATCTGTTGTTAGATTATGGCTCCATTCTCTCCATTTCTTCATAATCTTGGATTGGGTTTGGTTATTTCTCTCATTAATGTCAAGTGGAGGTACTCCTCAATGTTGTAAAAGTTAAAATAGAGCTCTCTAGAGATTTTTAAAGTTTAATCTAGAATTTTGTGTCTTCAATGGAGATATTGGTGTCATCCCTCCTCTCAAAGCTCCGTTGGTGTTAACACCATCACCCCATCCCCTCCAAGTGAATGGGTTCAGATCCTGATCGTTATGTTGATCATTAAAGCTAATTTCATTAAATTGTGGCATGAAATATATGTTTTTCTGAATACTCATGCGACCATTATTGTTAAAGTGATTTTATTAAAGAGGTAGAGTATGGATATAATTATATTTAGAGATTTGTGAAATATTATGATGATTTCAGAGTAGAGACATAAGTATATGATAGAGTTTTAGAGAAAATAAGTATTTTTATGATTTAGAGAATAGATGGTAACTATAGAGAAATAGACCTGAGTTAACAGGAGTTATTTCGTTAACCTTGTATACCAAGTCGCCCCAGAGCCAAAGAAATCAGAGATTAGACCTAGTTAGGTGCCTTAGAGTTCAAAAATTTTGTTATGTCACATGATTTGTGCATAATCGAAGATTCTTGTTCTCTATTAGAATACCGTTGTTTATATTTACCAAAGAATATCAGTTTAGAGCTATTTTGTTTAAGTCTATGAATATGATTTTAGAGCTATTGCACTAACTAGTATTGATGATTATATATGTATATTTCTCTAATATTTGTTGTTGTCCCATGAGCAGGTTATGGATGAGGACCTACTCATTGAGTTTTAGATGAAACTCACCCTTCTCTCTTTTTCCATTACAGAATACGCTAGCTACTGAGTCCTTCTCATCCACTTCCTCCCTAGTAGTAAAGATTCTCAATTGGTGAGCTTCACTTCAGAGTGAAGTTGCATTTTGGTATTTTTGTAAGAGATAGAGTGCTCCATGTACATTGCGGATAGGTCCTGACCATTAAGATATTGCATGTTTTGTATTTTCATGATTATGATTTCTATGGTTTATTTGGTATTGAGAGCAACTCATATGTTTTGTATTGAGATATATATTTAGAGCTTGATTATGAAAGTATTTATAATGATTTGATTTCCATAGAGCTAGAAATTTATATAAGAGATGAAATTATGTTTTGGAACTAGATTTTATAAATTAATTATGCATATAGAAAGACTGAGAACTCACAAGGCTTACATGAGAATGAGATTTTCATGTGCTAGTCACGTTCCTAAGTTGAGTCGTGATAGAAAAGAAATAGATAGTGTGAATAAATCCCAAAAAGTATAGGCCGTGGGCAAATACATTGGGAATATTTTGATTATCATCTCTATCACTCCTTAGACTGCAAAATTATAGTATTTGAATATGAGGGTTCTCATCGAGAAACACTATATTTATCTCTTAGGTTTAAGAGTGTAGAAAAGATACTTTGTAATTATCTTGAATATAGTAGAATATTTTTTAGAGTTTATCCCGTATTTTTTTTCAGGATTTAGGGGTTTTCCATGTTAAAATTTGGTGTTCCTTTTTCTATTGGCTTTGCACATATTTTCACCACGCTCGTGAATTGGTAGGCTTAATTCTATCATATTTATTTGGTACTCATTGACCTGCATGGCATCATTTAATTACTTTGTGAATCAATCCCTAAGCCCAACAAAGGGCATTAGAGATCCTAACTAAGCTTAGAATTGTGTGGTGTAAATTAAATAGAAGAGATAGGGATAGAATAATCAAGCTAACAGTTACAAATTACTCTATTTGGAAGCCAAAAATGGAGGATATACTTTACTTCAAGAATTTGTATGATCCAGGAGAAAGGGAGATACAAGGCCGATGATGTGGATGAAGAAAATGGAAAAAGCTGCACCAAAAGGCAATTAGGCAATGGGTGGATATTAGCATGTTCCACCATGTGGCCATAGAGACAAATGCTCATACTTTGTGGAAGAGTTTACAAGATCTCTATGAGAAAAAGACTACAGAATAAAGCTTTTGCAATTAGGAAGCTAATGAATCTCAAGTATAGAGATGGAAGATCAGCGAGCACTTGAGTGACTTCCAAAATATTGTAAATCAGTTAAGTATCATGAAGATAGTGCTGGATGATGAGTTACAAGCACTATTACTTTTGAATTTTTTGTCGAATAGTTAGGAGATCTTGGTGATGTTACTAAGCAACTCTACTTCAAACAAAAAATTATCTTTAGTCCAAGTCAAAGACACTATCTTCAACGAAGAAACTAGAAGAAAAGATTTGGTGAGAATAGATAATTCATAAGCTCGTGTCTAGATCATAAAGAATAAGGGAGAAGAAAAAGTATAGGGCGATCAGAAAAATCAAAAGATCGATCACAACCCCAATCTAGAAGAAGTTTTAAATGTTACCATTGCAGTGAAAAAGGACATATCAAAATGAATTGTAAAGCTTAGAAGAATAGAGACAAGAAAAATTAGAGACTAGACCTGGTAGATGATGAAAATACTATACCCCTGGAATATATGGGGAAGTGGTATTGCATTCTTTTGGAGAATAAAAGTGTCATGTTGCATATTCATGTACAAAATAGGTCGTTGACTTAGGATATCATACCATGCCACTTCTAATAAGGAATTCTTTACCTGTACAAAGCAGGAGACTTAGCAAAGTAAAGATGAGTGATAGTAGCAGTGCTTACATTGTGGGAATTGGTGATGTGTGTATTCAAACTAGCATAGGATGCACATTACATTGAAAGACGTGTGATATGTTTTGAATTTACGCTTGAATTTGATCTTTATGCATGCTCTAGATTTAGTGAAATACCATAGTGATTTTGGTGATGGCAAATGGAAGCTTTTCAAAGGTTCAATGGTGGTTGTTAGAAGAATGGTGTACAATACATTGTAAATGACTCAAGTCAAACAGATCGGAGGGTTGAATGCAATTTAGGATGATGCATTCAAATTTATGGCATAACAAATTAGCTCATATGAGTGAAAAAACATTGTAGATTTTGGCTAGAAAATCCTTTATTTCTTATGCCAAAGGTACATCATTCTTTATTTGGAAAGCATCATAGGGTGTCTTTCAGGAAAACATCGAAGTTAAAAGAGAATATTTTGGATATGGTTTACTCTAATGTATACAGCCCCATGGAGGTGGAGACTCTGGGTGGTAACAAATATTTTGAGATGCTTATTAATGATGTTTCTCAAAAAATTTGGGTGTATTTCTTGAAGAGGAAAGACTAGCTGTTTCAATAACTCAAGAGGTTTCATGCCATAGTGGAGAAGAAATAGGGAAACCTTTAAAATGTCTTTGCAATGACAATGGGGTGCATACACATCCCATGAGTTCAAGAATTATTGCTCTAAACATGGCATTAGGCATGAGAAGACGGTTCCTAACACCCCATAATATAATGGTATGGCTAAAAGAAGAAATAGAATCATTATGAAGAAAGTTAGATGTATGTTGAAAATGGCTAAACTGCGTAAGCCATTCTGGGTAAAGTTGTTCAAATGGTATGTTACTTGATTAACAGATCTCCATCTTTCCTTTGGGCTTTGACATTCCTTGGAAAGTATGGTTTAGGCATGATATTACTTACTCTTATTTGAAGGTGTTTGGATGCAAAACCTTTACTCATGTAAGTAAGGAAGAGAGATAAAAGCTTTATGATAAAGTCATTCCTTGAATGTTTATAGGCTATGGAGATGAGGAATTTGACTACAAGCTATGGGAGGAAAAGAATAACATTATTAGAAGTAGAGATGTAGTGTTCTATGAGCAAGAAACCATGTCATTTTGTCTAGAGAAAACCAGTAAACCTGGTGGTAAGGTAGATTTACGATCTCTCCCTAGAAAAACTACCATAGAAGGGGGGATGTTAAAAAACATGAGGTTGATGATGAGCTAGCAACTAAAGATGCTAAAGATGAAGGTGTTAAGTAGGAAGCAAGCTCTTACACCACGCTTAGGAGATCTATAGATTATGACATCCATCTAGCAAGTACCCTAGTTCAGAGTAGATCCTTCTCACTATGAGGGAGCTAGAGAGTTTTGATAAAGTTTAAACTCATAAGGATAAAGTTCAATGGACCAAAGTCATGTAAGAAGAAATGGATTCCTTATAAAAGAATGATACTTATGAGCCTGAAACTCGGAAAGGCAAGAAAGCCTTGAAAAACAAATGGATGTTCAAGCTAAAGAAAGATGGCAACAAAGTAGTGAAGTATAAGGTTCGCTTAGTTGTTAAGGGCTTTGGACAAAAGCAATGGATAGATTTTGACGAGATTTTCTTTGGTAATCAAAATGAGTTCTATTTGAGTTATTATTGAGTGACAACTAGCTTGGTTTTGGAGCTTGAACAATTAGATGTGAAGACTTGTTCTTCATGGTGAATTTAGAGGAAGAGATCTACATGAATCAACCAAAAGGGTTTAAGGAGGCTGAAAAGGAGCACATGATTTATAGGTTAAAGAAGAAGTCTATAGATTGATGAAGTAGGGTCCTTGACAATAGTACAAGAAGTTTGACTCATTCATGGTGGGTTATGGATATACCAGGACTTATGTTGATCATTGTGTATACATTAGAGCATTTCCAAGGGATAAGTTTATCATCCTTTTGCTATATGTACGTAGATGATAAGTTGATAGTAGGACATGATGTGAAGATGATTGGCGATTTGTAAAAGGAGCTATCAAAGTCCTTTAATATGAAAGATCAAGGCCCAAGTAAATTCTGATGAGATTTTGCGAGACTGGATGACTAGAAAGCTTTGGTTGTCATAGGAAATATATGTGAGAGGTTCTAGAAGTTCAACATAAGGAATGCTAAGCCAATTAGCACATTGTTGGTCAATCACTTTAAACTCAAAAGGAGTTCTTTCAATACTGATGAAGAAAATAAAGCTATGGTTGATATTCCATACTTCTCTGGAGAGAGTTTGATGTATGCCATAGTTTGTACTCTGCTATATTGATCATACGGTTCAAGTTGTTAGCAGGTATTTTCTAATCCTAGTTGAGACCATTGGGAAACTGTTAAGTGTATCTTAAGATATCTAAAGAGTAGTTCGAGAATGTGCTTGTGCTTTGGAGGACCATAACCAATTCTGGAAGGCTATGCAATGGCAGGTGATCTGGATAGGAAATCTACTTTTGGATTCATGTTTACTTTTGCAGGTGGAGCTGTGTCTTAGCAATCAAAATTGCAAAAATGTGTTGCCTTGTTTGCTACTAAAGAATATGTTGTTATGACCTAGCTGAAAAGAAATACTTTGGTTGAAAAGATTCCTTTAGTAATTGGGAATGAAACAAAATAGGTCCATTATCCATTGTGATAGTCAAAGTGCTTTAAGCAAGAATACAATGTATCACTCGTAGACGAAACATATTGATGTCAGGTATCATTCAAGTAGTAGAAGAACAATAGTTCAAGTTGGAGAAGATTCACACTGATGAAAATCCTATTGATATGTACTGTTGATGAAAAATGTAGCATGAGATAAGGTTCAACTTTGTGCCTAGTGGATCGGTATATCCTGTAACACCTAATAATTAACCCAATACACCTAGGAGGATCTGATTAATTACTAGACTTTACTCTTTGCTTCAGTTCCTTAATCATGCTTTGAAAATACTTAGTGAAATTACGAGCCATTTTTTTTTTAAACATAATTGAAAACGTGAGCCGCGCTTACGTGAATGATTTAGCAAAATTTAAAAGACACATAGGAATTTACAAACATCACATCATAATATATTGGCTCCATCATACAGCATCCATAATTACATATCATATAGATATTTTGCCTACCAACAAATAAAACTAAGTGTAGGCAATCTAATAAAACATAAATAATATATGGATGGAAGGACATCCATTAATGGCACCTAGTAATAACACTCCAGGGATAGGGATAGATATCTGAAATATACGAGTGAAACTAGGAGGATTCAAGTTCAGTACCCGACACCTCAATGTGATTCACGAACGCTTCCTTCCTTTTGAAGACGAGATGGAAAGAAAAATAGAGGGAGTGAGAAACTTATAAAAAGAATCTCAGTAGGGTACTCACCTCATGATGCATTGTGTCATCATCATCGTCCCCAAGAACCTCGGGGTTATTATGAAATAGTGAGCATGCTAAGATTGATTTATTAAGTTCGAAATTATACTTTACCGAGGTTCGTCGATTTTAATCATGCGTCTTATAATGCATCATAAACTTAGCATGTCATGTTTATAATGAACTTTTCCTTTCATATATAATAACATAGTTATGCATAAAATCACATCATATTCCTCATCATCATTTCATAATACTATGCATAGCAGAACATCATATTTCTCATCATCATCTCATAAATACTATGCATAGCAGAACATCATATTCACATAATGCATTTACTTAGTTTCTTAGGTGACTTAAAGTTACTTTCATCATCATTTTCCTGGGCTACCCTATACTCCACCCTTTTGGGAGTAATCTAGGTTATGAGCTCATACCTTGCTAGTCGTCACCAGCACATACTTATCCCTTTTGATAAGTAAAATTCCTCTACCCTTTTGAAAGAACAGACTAGGGGGCAAGAATCACCTTTTCACCGCCTATAGTTTGATGGTTCCAAAGGATCATTTCCTCATATTTTTTGAGTCACCTTTAAGTCTTTGCATGTTATATCATAATACAATTCTTCATTCATAATCATCATAACATTTTCTCATTTATAGTCTTATGCCGAAATAATATATACCAACTGGAATCATACATCTGGAGATTCCCAGGAAAGAGAGGTGGGTCACAATGGACACGCTTAAATACCAAATCTTTCCTTAGCCAGAATCTTTCCAAATTGCACTCTTACAGGAATACACTTTCTTCCAGGAAAGAATATGTCTTTATTTCATGCATAAGTTTTCATTGTTTGCAACAGCAACTATAACATACAAACCAGGGAATCAATCAATGACACCAAATTCTTAATAAGCATCAAATCATATTTTAAGTACACATAAATTACTAGCTTCCCATAAAATTCTTACAAAGTTTTAAAACTCTTTTAGAACTAATTCTTTTTGTTAAACTTGAAAGAAGTCATAGGACTTTAGGCCTAACTTAACCATGGGACCGATTTATAACTTGAAAGAATGTTCATAATTAAATCTTTCACTTAAGATAAAAGGAGCAAGTCTTGAGCTTTAGAGATTTAGGTGACATCTTTGAATTATTACCATGCTATGCAACCTTATTTTAATCTTATCTTTATAAGGTGATAGCTTGGAATTATAAACATAATATGCAATTCCATTTCTTTATCTTTAAGATTTAAGGTGATAACTTGAAAATTAAACATGATGCAAGAACTTGTAATATAAACATGATGCAAGAAACTTGAAGATGTAATTGCATAGGACAAGGAAGGAGAAGAGAACTCTTAGCAACCAACCTAGTTGCATAGGAGTGAGGGGAGAAGAGAATTACATTTTTTTTTTAAGCTCCAATTCTCAATACTTCTTAAAGAATAAATTCTTTAACTCCAATTATCTTATTTCTTCGCTTATGATTCATAGGCAAGTCTTTGAGCTCTAGGATTTTTAGGTGATGACATAAAATAAACATGCCATGCATTGATTCTTTTAGCCATTATAAAATAAAGTGAGAGCATAAAATAAACATGAGATGCAACTTCTTTATTATCTTTAGAGATTAAGTGACAACTTGAAATTTAAACATGAAATGCAAGCTTGAAATTTAAACATGAGATATGCAAGTTCATTTATTTATTCTTGAGAATTTAGTTATGACATAAAATAAATATGGTTATGCAAGGCATAAACTTAAACGTGGATGCAAGTTCACTTGATCTCTTTACTAGAGCTCCTTCAAGACTTTAGAGAATTATGTTTTCAACCCAATATATGTATCTTAGCAAGACAAAGTAAAAATACATATTTCATATTCAAACCTCAAGATAAAATCATTATTCTTTAAAGTTTTGCATTAAATGGAATGTTCAAGCTTTAGAGGCCTAACTTGTGATGGATTTACAACCCATATTCAAGGCTCATCATCAAGCCATTATTTCATTCCTTCCTAGGCCATTTGGCCGAAACCATGAAAGGAAAATAAGGAAAGAAAACTGAAATTTTAGAAGCTTTGGAAACTAGTGAAACCTTCAAGTTTTAGAGATCTAACTTGTGAAAACTTTGCAACCAACACTCAAGAATCCCATCATCAAACCATGGTCTCATCATAAGCTAGGCCATATGGCCAAAATACTTTAAAAAGAAGGAAGAAAAACTGAAAATGAAAACTTAAAAGAAAGCCATGAAAACATCATTTTTGAGCTAAAAACATAACTTGTCTTAGCATAAATGAACTTAGAAACACCTCCCTACCTAATTTGATTTGAAAGAAAGGAAGAGAACTTGGTTTCCTTGAGTGAAATGAAGAAATATTCTTGAAAACTTGAAAGAAATCAGCCAAGAGGAGGAGGAAATGAGAGCTTTTGGTGCTCCTAAAACTAGAATTTGTGTAAGTTATGAGCAAGACTTCCAAGGCTCCTCAAGTAAGCATATTTATAGAGGAATTCAAGCTCATGTATGACAAGAGGAGGAGGCATAATTTTCGATTTTTCATGGGGAACAAAGGAGGAAAATCATTTCTTTGTTTAAGGCATGTTTTATGCCATGTTTTAGGAAATTTTTTGGCATTTTTTTTAGTGCATTATCTTGCAATAATTCTAATGATTATGGCTGAATTATTTCGTGCATTACAGCCTCATGGAAGAGGGTTTTGTGTGTTCCATGTATTATTTAGGTGTAGGCAAGGTATTCAAATTTAGAGAATTTACGGTTAAAGTTTAGTGAATTAGTAAGCAATTTGAGTGTTTTAAAGCAATTTTAGGTTCTAATCAATTTAAATAAATAATTTTGACTCTAGATTAATAATTAGAATTTAATAAGCTTTAATTTGAGCCTAATATTGCTTAGGTTTCGTTAGACAAATCAAAAATCAAAAATTTGTAAAACTCACAAAGAGGCAAAATGGTCATTTTACTTAAAAATTGCCCGAGACCACCCGAGCTTAACCAATGGTTAATCATGGCTTAAAAACACCTTTTAACACATTTTAGTGAGGTTCTGGCTTAGTCACGCAAATTTGAGTTAAAAACTTAAAGGCGTTTTGGTCATTTCGCGTCCAAGCTCAAAATTAGGATTCTTCTCCTCTATTAACACACATAACACAAACAATCCCTTATTAACATCAAAACATCCCCTTGAGGATGGGTGGGGCCCACGATCCTCATTTTCTAAGAAAATAACCTCAGGGCATTTTGGTCATTTTACACGTACAGAAAATTTGGGTTTGCAATACTTGCACGAATTGCTCCTAACTTCTCTTCTAACGTTATATTCCTTTATTAAGGATTGTTTGGTCTCAAATTTTATATAATATTTACCTACGTATTCGGTAATTCCTAATGACAGGAAAATTATAAAAATTAGGCGTCAGACCTAGGTGATTGCTCCCAAATTATTTCCCTATGGATTAGGAGAATTGAGATCCAAGCATTAACATGGAAGTGAGAAAGTAATGGAAATTAAACAACAAACACATTGAATACAAATCAATTATTGGTTATTGAAGAAATTAATGGAATATGACTAGGAGTTTATAGGTTGGTGAAAGAAAAAAACAATGCATTAAGTGAGAGCCATTTAATGTAGGTAAGTTTACCTAGGAGCTTCTATAAACTGAAACATTTTTACTTCAAAAGACAACAAGTAGCAGAAAAAACAAAGAGCTTACGTGAGAGATACACATAGAGTGTATTGTTCTTTGAGAGTGGGAGGAAATAAAGAGTGTGAGTAATCCAAAGAGTATAGGTAAAGCAAATATGTCGGGAATATTTTAGGCATCATCTCTATTACTCATTGGTACTACTAGATTATAGTATTTGAATAGAAGAGTTCTTACAGAAATACTATATTTATTTCTGGTTTGAGTATGGAAATGATACTTTGTAGTTATCCTAAATATAGTGAAATATTTTTTAAAGCTTTTTCCATAGTTTTTTCCTCGATATTTGAGGTTTTTCGTTAAAATTTAGTGTTCCTTTTCTATTGGCTTTGCACATATTTTTGCTACGTTGCGTGAATTGGTAGATTTAATTCTATCATATTTATTTGGTGCTCATTGACACATAGCGACATCATTTAATTACTCTGAAATCAATCCCTGAGCCCAACATTTTCATGATATATAACTTATATGATAGCATAGATGGCCATTACACTTGTCTCCACCATGTTGCGTGATGACCAAGTGTTCAAAATGCTATGCGTGTTCAACATATAGCAGAAGATTATTCCCCTATGAGTACACAGGAATATATCCTACTTAAGTCTAGAAAGAAAGGGTTATTAAGTCTCATTTGTTAGGGAATAGCTAGACGTCCTCTTTACATACATGTACAAGGAGCCAAAAATTATAGATGTTAGCATAATTTTGTTGATAACACGTACAACTTGTGTGCCTAATAAGAAGTACCAAACTTAGTAAATTGACCAAAAAGTTATTCAATACGCTCCAATGCACATAATTATAAAGCATAGAATTAAGCATCTAGTTGGATAATCTACTTTGGATTATCAAATTTATGGATGTTTGGATAAAAGACTTATTTAAGTTCTCATATAAAAATAATAATTTCTAAAAGGTAACTTAATTATGAATAAGTTATTTTGTATTTAGATACATAATAATAAAAATATTTATTTTGAGTGTTTTTATCTTCTAAAAAAACACTAAAAATGACCTTTTAATAATTAATAAATTAGATAGTTAAACAGGGTAGATATAAATTTTAACTTTTAAAATGTTTAAAAAAATCATAAGCAGGGTTATCCAAATAGGCCCTTAGTCATCTTAAATGAGTAGATAATAAAATGAAGAATTGATCATTCATCCCTACATACTCAATTTGACTAATTTTTTTTATAGTTTATTAATTTATTTATGTTATTTATACTTTTTAAATATTAAATATACTTTTTATTTTAATGAATCACGTATTTTTTCTCTTTGGACTTTGATTTCCTATCTATATTGTTTTTTATTTTTTAATCATATCCATATATATGACATAATATAACATACAAATCAAAGTTGGTAGAGATCATTTAAATATGTACACATGTAATGTGTACGTGCAAAGGGAACATAAAATATTAGTAATACATTTAAATGGTTAAAGTAATTAAATTTATAAAGATTTTCATAACTCGGACTATTCACAAAATGACAAAAAATGAAATGAGGACTTAAGACCTTATAAATATAAGTACTAGTATAATTAACAGGTTATTAGAGGATTACCAAACTTCAGATGCCAGTTTGTAAGCTTGCACTATCTATTCCGCCCCATTTTGTGCTTGGAAATTGAAATTGAGTTCGAATTAGAGTTAATTATTAAAATTATAACTTTTTATTCTGTTTAGTATATATGTTTAAAATAATGTATAAAATTAGAATTACAATTTTATAAATTAATTCTAGGGAATTGAAAAAAAAATTGCCGTGAAACCTTGTTCATTCTTTATCATTATTTCTATAAATTATCAACTTTAAAATTTTAAAATTTAAGGTTAAATTGTCTCTCCTCTATTAAGTCTTTCTAATTTTCTTTCCTTTTGTTTATTTATTAGCAAACATATTGATTAGAAATAATATTTTCATTAAAAAAATTATTATAAAAAATTTCCTATACTACTCTTATTTTTTTATACAATCCAAAACTTATAACAAAAATTATTAATATATCCTCTTATTGAAATTTGAAGACGTATGAGTAATAAGTAAAAAAATATAATTAAAGAGAATATCTAAGTTATCCCTGAAAAAATAATGCAGACAAATTGGTCCTTAAAGAAACACATGATGTGGTCTTTCATGATTTAAAATATATATAAGATAAATTAGTCACTTTTCAATTTTTTATGTACTTACTTATCTTATTTGTTTTTTTTTGTAGAGATTTATATTTTTATTAAGCATTAATTTAAATTATTTTAAAAATCATTAAAAGTCAATTTATTCTATTTTTTTAAAATTAAAGAAAATTAATTTATATTTTTTTTAGTTATGAGAGATCACAAAAAATATTTTTATTTATAAAGGATCAATTTATTCAATTTTTCTTCATAAACGAGAAGTAAGTTGGTCTTAAAACATAAAACTAGTTGGAGGTTTAATGATAGAATTATGTTAGTTCACTCTACCTTCCTGGACAGACCTTTTGCATAAAGTAAATGGCGTGCTGGATATACCCACCACACGGCCAGATGGTGGTCTTATGGTTATAAACATGTTATTTCTTGAAGATATGTAAAACTTTTGTTTTCATGACCAAAATCAGTCAATCGCTAATTTAGTAAAAACACTTGGTAATTATAAGATGAACTTTATATGTTTAGATCCACTACGTCTCCTTATTAGTCATTAGATGAATACTATTTTTATTGGATGATTTGATCCTAATAATAAATAAGGGGTTAATGATGAACCCAAACATATAAGGTCTATCATAAAACCTACAAATCACTGATAAGTAATACACTTCCAACCATAACATAGTTATTAACAAAATGGGTCTGCATCACGTGTTGCGGGCTAGAAGTTTAAAAATGGGTTAGTTTACCTTTATGATGAGTAAAAATAAGACAACCCATCTTAACTCTCTTGAGTTAAATGGATTAAACACATTGCCTATCAAATAATTAAAAATTTAAAAATTAAAAATTAATTGAATAAAATTTGAAAAGGGATTAAAAATATATATAAATAAAAATACATGTAACTATAAAAAAATATAATAACATTAATTAACTTCAACTTTAATCAAACCATAGTATGTATGTCGTGTCTGTATGATTTTTTTTTCATTGTGATGAAAAATTGAGTCAACTCACCACCAACTTAGACCTAAACCCACTTAACCCATGGATTATATGGTGGGCCAAATAAATTCACTTTTATGTGATCTCAATTTTTAGCAACTTAACCTACCATTTTGATTTTTGGTGGATTGAGTCACATTGACTTGCAAGCCACAGACTATTTGGGCAGCTCTATATGTTGAAGCTCAATTTCAATTCTTAAGCAAAAAAGTACAAATACAAATTTCTGAAATTAATAATGCTAGTGAGCTTTTTTAAACTATAGAGTTTAATTTTGATGTATTAGTAGTGTAAAATATGTAATCCAAACAAAATATTTTTTTGCATAGCTTTTCAAATAATGGTTGTGAAAGTCCATTTGCATGACTAATTTAACAATACATAATTAAATAAATATAAAAAAAAATTACATTATGTGTAGAAATTAAATCCTAAATTATAAATCACAAATATCAGAATAAGGAGCTTGAATAAGATAAAAATGATTGCGAGAGATTGAGAAATTATATTTTTGACCATCACGAAATTTTTCTTTATTTAGGCATTGAGAAATGAGAACATTTAGTTTTTTGTTTATATTAATAATTTTTTTTATAAGTTGTTTATAGTAATAATTTTACTTTCAATGTAAATTGTTTCAAATTTTAAATTTCTTGATATATGTTTTCAATTTTAATGATTATTTTAATTTTCATTTATTAATAAAAGAGAGCTACTAAATAACTTGAATGGATACCGTACGAATGCATGTGCCAAGGATGACAACATCCAGGTTGCATGCGGAGTTTTGTTTTCTATATTTCTGTATCATGCTTTGAAATTCTGGTTTTTTTTTTGCCTTTTTTAATTTAGCGGTGGCCTTTGTTTTGTTTCACACTTGGATGTTTCTTTGCAAGTTCTTATGTGATATCAACTATGATTAGTACCACATGGTGACAAAATTTAAACCATCAAAAATTGAATCTAAAAGACAAAATCAATTAAAATTAAAATATGTATTTATGTTTTTAATATTCATAAAAAAGCCACTTGAGAAAGGATTTGTCTATTTTATCCTTTAATTCTTTTCCAATTCCCACCCACATCCTTTCAAACCAGGCTCCTAGAACCAATGCCACCACCATAACAACCAATGGAGGTCCTCACCACCATCTTCTTCACCCTCCTTTATCTTTGCACTCCCATCTGCTCCCCAAACCTTGACCCCTCCATCACCACCTACTTTTCGGACAAGTTTCTCCTCCACTCCACTACCACAGCTTGATGAACACCACCTCTTGTGGTAACGGCATAGGAAGCCAATGGTGACAAGGAGGCAACAAACCCAACAATATTTTCATTCGATAAGGAGCAGAGGTTACGCTTGTACTCACCAATGAGGGACTCGAGGGTGCGAGCGAAGGCATGATGACATTTATTCTAATGATCTAAGGCACGAGGGATGACGGCGCGTGGGAGCGACAATGTCTATCCGTGGTGGTGGAGGTGGAGGCAAGGTGTGTACTCGATAGTTTATGGGTTATGTTGTGGTGGCATGGAGGTTCCTATGTTGGTTTGTCATAGTGGTGCAAGGTCATTGCAGTAGGTGGTGGTTATTCGATCCATGGCATGAAGGAGGAAACAGCACATCCCTAAACGTGAGGTTGGAGGGCTTGTCCAATTTAAAAGAAGAATTTTGGACTCTTTGATTGCCTAAATACCGATCTAGAGTTCTTAGATTTAGAACAATTATTATGAAGATAGAATGATTTATGTCATAATTAGTTAGTTACTTAAAGTCTTCATAATTACTATGTAATAAAAGTTAGTTACATGTCCAATTAGTTACTGTTTGTAAGCAACACACTTAGTGTGATCTCATTATGTATATATATGTGTAAACTCCTTAATAATTAATACAAATTCAGTTTATTATGGTTATGGTAAGACAAACACACACTTCCTCTAATTTTTGCTTTCTCTCATGATTTCTAAAGTTTCATCAATGGCAAATCTCACACACCTTGACTGACATGCAAGATCCTTCCAACCCTTCTTCTTCATCCAACGAAACTCCTTCCTTGGTTCTTGTCTCAGTTCCCCTTTCTGAATCAAATTACCACTCTTAGGAAAGAGGCATGAGGATGAGCCTTCTAACCAAGAACAAGCTTTCTTTCATTGATGGAACTTTTCAAGAACCGCGCACACACTTCCTACATCTTTCTGGGTTCGATGCAACACCATGGTTCTAGCATGGATTGTTCGTTCTTTATCCCTAACAATTGCTCGTAGTGTCTCTGGATCGACAATGCCAAAGTACTATAGGATGAGTTGAAAGAAAGGTTTTCTAGCTGACATGTTCAGGGTTGCCAGATCTACAAGAAGAAATTTCTTCTTTCAAACAAGGTGATCAATTTGTTATCTCATATTTTATTGGTCTTAAAGCCTTATTTGATGAATTTGACATCCTATTACCTGTTCCTTCTTGCACATGTCATGCAAACTGCTCTTGCAATGTCACACAAAAAGTGAAAGATCAAAAGAATACTTTGCAAGTAGCAAAATTTCTTAAAGGACTTAGAGATCAATTTTCTCCTAAGATCTCAAGTAATGCTCATATCTCCTTTCCCAAGTCTGAACAAGGTCCTGGCTATGATAATCTAACAAGAAAGACAATTCATGTCCGAAAACAATGAAGCCCCCAAAGCTTTCCTCAACTATGTTCACCATGACTCCAAAAATGGCAACAACAAATCGGCTAGTTTCCAGAACACTCAAAAACCCACATATGGCACCAACAAAGGTCCAAGAAGAAGTGCACAAACTGGAAAATTTGGCCATGTTCTTGATGAATGTTTTTAGCACGATTTCCCACTAGGTTACAAGCCCAAGAACACAAGAAATGCCAACATGGTGACAACTCAAGTGAATAGAAACACTGATCCAGCATCAGGACTAGCACAAGCCAACCAAGATCATAAGTTTACCTTCAATGAACAATACCAAGCTTTGCTAGCCCTGCTACCTTCATCAAGCACTGGTACATCAACCAACATTCATAGCTCTCAACCTGATGTCCAGATCAACTCAATTCATAGTGATCTTGATCTTGACAATGGTAACATTTCCTCCCTATATGGATACTTGACACTGGTGCATCTGATCACATTTGCAATACTTTTTCCTTTTTTACCTGCATATAAATTTTGCAAATCTTCTCTATTGGTCTTCCAAATGGTAACACTATCAAATTGGACATTAAGGGGACTATACACTTATTCAAAGAACTTGTACTCTGATGTTATTTACTTTCCACAAGTTCAAATTCAATTTGACTAACCAAGGACCTGCAATGCATATGCAAGTTCACTTCTAATGCTTGTTTTATTCAGGTTTCCAATGTCTTGAGGATGATTGGTAGTGCTAAAGTAGCCAATGGTCTCTATCTTCTACAAGGGTTTGCTTCCCAAAGCCTAGAATTCATCACTCTATAGGACCTATACCTGATGCTTGCATAAATTCTATAACACATAAAAGTACATGGCACCATAGACTAGGACATCTATCATTAAATAGTTACACACTTTGAATAAACAATATCCCTTTATCAGGATTGATATTCCTGACACTTGTGATGTATGCCATTATGCAAAACAGAAATTACGCCTTTTCCCTTTAGCAAGTCACATTCAAATGCTCATTTTGATATGATACATATGGATATTTGGGACCTGCCCCTTTTCCTCATTGCATGGTCATAGATATTTAACTGTGGTTGATGACTTCTCTAGGTACACTTGGATTTTCTTAATGAAATCTCAATCTAAACATCATCCCCTGTAAAGAACTTATGTCACTACATAGAAACTTAATTCAAAACAACAACCAAAATTATTAGATCAGATAATGGTCCTAAATTCCTTCTAAAAGCCTTTTTTGCTGAGAAGGGCATTATTCACCACACTTCCAGTGTTGCAACACCAGGCAAAATGCTGTGGTTGAAAGAAAACACAGGAATTACTTAACATTACAAGATCCCTTCTCTTCCAGGCTAACTTACCTAAGATTTTTTGGTCCTATGTTGTTTCTCATGCAACTTATCTTGTCAATAGACTTCCTTATGTTTCAATAAACAATAAAACTCCTTTTGAATGCCTATATAATCAAGGCCCCAATTTTAACTTGCTTAAAGTTTTTGGATGCTTATGTTTTGCCTCTCTTAACCCTTAACACAAAACAAACTTGATGCTAGAGCAAAGAAATGCATATTCTTAAGATATAAATCAGGAACTAAAGGTTTTATTCTTTTTGACTTAACAACAGAGAAACTTTATTTCAAGACATGTTATTTTCATGAACAAGTTTTTCCTTTCATGAGGCAACAACTAATCTTAATCCTCATGAGACTGAATCATGTCTTTCTCTCCCTAATCTCTCTAAATCACCCACTGACCTTACTTCTTTTATCACTCACCAACACAACATTGTTAATGACAATACTGCACAAAACAGTAATGACATTGACCGAGCACACAATAATCAAACACAATACACAAGGCACCCTACCAAAATAAAAAAGTCCCTTCATATCTGAAGGATTTTCATTATCAGTTACCTTCTAACATAGCATTGCTTGCATCTTCCAACAATGGAAAATCCATAATTAAATATCCTCTATCAAATGTACTTTCCTATCAGAATTTATCTCCAAATTACAGGTCATATATTATGAACATATCTGTCACCATTGAGCCAAAGTCCTACAAGCAAGGTTAAATAAGATTGCTGGAAACAAGCTATGTTGAACTAGAAGCTTTGGACAGAAATAGAACCTGAATCTAGTAGAAGTACCACCTGGAAAAACACCTATTGATTCCAAGTGGGTATACAAAATCAAATACAAGCAAGATGGTACAATTGATAGCTACAAAGCAAGGTTGGTAGCAAAGGGTTACACACAAATGGAAGGAATAGGCTACATGCACATTCTTCACCAGTGGCAAAAATGACAACACTCAGGACAATCTTGGCATTAGCTGCAACTAAATCATGGTACCTACAACAACTAGATGTGGACAATGTTTCCTACATGGTACCTTACATGAAGAAGTCTACATGAAACCCCCTCAAGGACTACAACTCACCAAGCCAAATTAGGTCTGTCACCTACAAAGATCACTATATGGGCTTAAGCAAGCAAGCGGGAATGGTTCACACTCTTAGTTAAGCCCTAACCTTAGAAGGATACACTTAATGCACATCAAATCCTACACTCTTCATCCATTAGCAAGAAAATTCATTTATAGCACTGCTCACTTATGTAGATGATGTGGTACTAACTAAAATGATCTTTCTGAAATCCAAAGAATCAAGCAAACTCTACACTTGAAATTCAAAATAAAAGATCTTGGTGACCTCAAATACTTCCTCGGGTTGGAAGTTGCAAGAACAACACAAGGAATCTCCTTAAGCCAAAGAAAATATGCTCTAAAATTACTAGAAGACACTAGACACGCTTGCAGCAAAACCTATTTCCACACCAATGGATGGTTGCAAAATATCAAAGGATGAAGGACAACCCCTTAAGACATCAGCGGCTCCAGAAGATTAATTTGAAAACTCCTATACTTAACAACCACAAGACCAGACATCTCCTATCCTGTCCAATAAGTAGCTTATATCTTCACCAACTGATGTACATCAAAAGGCAACTCTAAGACTACTTCCATACATCAAGAAATCACCAGCACAAGGACTATTCTTTCTCTCAAATAATTCTGAAGATGAAGGCTTATAGCGACTCAAGATTGGGAGGATGCAAGGATCCAAAAGTCCATCACTGGATACCTGCATATATCTTGGTTCTACCTTTATATCTTGGAAATCCAAAAAGCAAACAACAATATCAAGAAACTCTATAGAAGCGGAATATAGAGCCATGGTTGCAATAGTATGTGAAGTGCAATGGCTTCAATACCTCCTCATTGACCTCAAACAAGCCCCATCACAGCCAATCTCACTATATTGTGACAACCAATCCGCTATTCACATAGCACAAAACCTATCATTCCATGAAAAAAACAAAAACATTGAGTTGGATTGCCAAACTGTAGAGAAAATCAAAAGTGGCCTTATTTGTAACATCCTCCCTAGTCATTCTATCCTTAAGCCATGACTTCGTACTTGAGAGTCGTTACTTATTAACTAGCGGACCTTTCTTAAGTATCTATAGCAAGCTCGATTAACGTGTATAATAACTAAGTGCTTCTAATAAAACATATTAAAGAAAAACACAACATTTATTGAATACATATTTAAGTACAAAAGGAAGCTCAAAGGAGCTTTAGTACATATCTGTTCTCTAATATATTTACATAGGCATCTATTCTACTAAGTAGAACATAATAAAAACATTAACTACTACATTATCGCCATTTCGAGTTATTTTGCATAGTAGCATTTAGTCCTGGCTTAACCTGAAGGTGACACAAAACACAAATACATAGGATGAGAATTACACAATTCTAAATCCCAGTTACACACTTATAATGTCTTCGTCATGACCCACCACTTCGTTTATTAGAAAAATGTGATCATGCAATATGTATTAACGGTTCATTTTTAAAGTTTCAAATCATACTTCCGAAGTGGGTTGTTTTTAAGAATCAATCACTTTGTACATATTTACCATAAGCTCAAATTCATAGTAAATAATGTCAATTAAAATGATTCGATATGATACAAATATGAATATATTGAATATAGGGAAATTATCTTTCATTGCCCCTGATAAATTGAAGAGGACTTCATCTATCTCTATTTTCCTCTACAAGTTGAACAAGATCTCATCCATCTTTATTTGCCCTTGACAAGTCGAAAGATCTCACCACTCCCTATTTGCCTTCGACAAGTCGAAAGGATCTCATCCCTCTCTATTTGCCCTTGACAAGTCGAAGAGGATCTCATGTTTCTTTATTTGCCCTTGACAAGTCAAAGAGGATCTCATGTTTCTCATGGCTATAGAACTTAGTTCAACATATCATTCACTTTTTCTTTTTCCAATGCATACATAAAGCATGTACAGGCACTCATTCCAGTGCAATTCTCATTTGTATCTATAAATCAATCTTTTAAATTGTCTAGCATGCCTTCATATGTCACAAGTCATATAGCCAAAAAGTTAGCATTAAGTATTCATGTCACACTAAAATGTCATTACTTCATCCATTCAAAGCATTGTTGTATTCTCATAATGGCAGATTGCACATGTTCATAGCACAATTTATTTGCATATCAAACAATTAATTAAGAGGCTATAAAAATTCTCAAGGAACTTCAATGTGTCCCAAGGTCCCATGAAAATTTCAACACAAATGGAGGTCTCTAGCTCCCTCAATAAATTGTACAAATTTAGTGGTCAAGGACCATCAATTCACATCTAGACCAAAGTTCTCATCATTTTTAACTCTAGCAAATGATTGAATCAATGCATAATAAAATTTACAATTATACTTCAACATGTTATTAACAAATTTCAAGGGCTAATTCAATCATTTGCTATAATAATAAAATTGGCAACTTTATTGCTTCAGTTTCAACATTTCAGGCAGCATCAGTCTCATTTCGGTTTCTGATTTTTTTGAGGTAGTAAACCTTAAATTCAACATCCAAGAAAATTCATGTAGTTAATTTAAGATGTTAACTCCAACATATAATTTTTATAGCTCATGAAAACACCCACAAATATACCAGAAAATTCGTTCACCATTGCTATCTGCAAGAAATCGAAAATCCAGCAGCCTAGTCCAAACTTCTTTTGATAAAAACCATTTTCTAACACCATCCAAACACAACACCAAAATTAATACATCAATATCAACATAATATCAATCAATAAAACCAGAAATTTCAGACCTAGCTCAACCCAAAACAGATCAGAGAAATTTGACAAAGAAAGGCAACAAAAACCCTACTTGGAGTGTCTTAATGGCCCCTTGGCCCCAAGATGCTTTAAGATAGCTTCCTTCCACTCCAAAGCTCTCCAAATCAAACCCAACTCTTCTCTAACACAGTGAGAGTGAGGTAGCAAGGTAGGGTTTGGTGAGGAACAAGATTTTAATCGGTTAAATTTGTAGGGCTTGAGGTGTAGATGAAGTTTAGTAAAGGAATCTTGAAACTTTAACAACCCTAGCTTAGGATTTATGGACTTAGAACTCAAAGTGAAGCTCAAGAGGATGAAAATGGTGGTTGGTTCTTCTCTCCTTGAAGGCTGCACGAAAATGAAGCTTAATGAAGGAGGATTTGGCTTCTTGAAGAAGATTAGAACATGTGTTGATCTTATAATGGATGTATAAAGATATTTTGTGATAAAGCAAAATGGATGGCTAAGATTTATCTTGGATTCCAAGATTAAATCTTGGCCTTCCACATGTCCTAACTAGATGGATATTATCCATTTGTGGTGATGGAAATATCTTTTGGTGTTAAAAAATCACACAGAAATTTTAAACGTAAAATGCACCGAATTAGATGGATATTACCGAAAATTAAATTCAGGTATAAAATCCTTATTTATAACTATTTATAACCTTAACCTCTCTTTTCACAATCTGGGCATTTCTCTCAATCTAAGTTAACTCCCGCCTGGGAAAAGGTTACTATTCACTGCCCGAATTTTTTTTTGAAGTCAATGGGCCCACCTCATCATTGCTATACTATTAAATTTTTGAAATTATGAATAACAAAGCTCAAATTAATTTTTAAATAATTTTAAGGGTGTTACATTATTCACCTATTGCCCATCTCATCCAAATTACAACTAGTAGACATTCTAACAAAACCACTTCACATAGGACCCTTTCAAAACATTCTCTCCAGCTTGGGCATGATCAACATCCACTCTCCAGCTTGTGGGTGGTGAAGATAGAATGATTTCTCTCATAATTAGTTAGTTACTTAAAGTCTTCATAATTGCTATGTAATAAAAGTTAGTTACATGTCCAATTAGTTACTGTTTGTAAGCAACACACTTAGTGTGATCTCATCATGTATATATATATATGTGTAAACTCCTCAATAATTAGTACAGATTCAGTTTATTATATTATTAAGTTTTCTTATTTATGTTCTGAATCTTTTTCTAGTTTCTGGTCTTTGATGAAAAATACTGTGCCAAGGTTAATGGAGAACAAGATCATGATTAAATGAGGAGGAGGTTGCTCACCGGGGAAGTGTTGTGTGAGGGTGAAGGTGGAAGGGAAAAAAATAAAATGAGGATAAAAGGTTATTTCGATCAAATTTTCTTAATTAAATAACGCTAGTCACCATGTTATACCAAACATAATCAGTACGATGTAAGTACTCACCTTCTTTGCTCCCCACGTCTTTGTGTCTTGGGTTGAGTTTTCATGTTATCGGAAAAAATGAAAATAAAAATGCCCTGTTTTGATATTGAGAGAGAGAGAGAGATTTGTTTTGAATATGGTCTAAAACAGAAAAAAAAAAAAAAAAAAAAGGAAAGGACCTGCGGAACCGCTAGACATTTGGAAAGTGGGTCAAGGGGATACTGTGCTGACGGTGAGTACGCGTCAAGTACGGTTTGGGACGGTGGCGCTGCTTTGCTGCTATCTTTCCATAGGCTGTTTTGTCGTTGGTGGGAAATTTGACATTAAAGCATGGCTGCATGCGCCTCCATCCAGCTGTTGGACAAACCAGTCATGGATAATATTTGACAAGTTTTTAATGTAATTGAACACGTGCTATTGGCATGCAGCCAAATTTGTATGAGTAATGACATACCCTAGATTATAATCAAAATGACATACCCTAGATATGCCTAAATATTGAATTGTGTAAAAGGGTGATAAAATCAATGTATCGGGATTTTAAAATGTAAATCAGTGTTACTTCATATAATATGTAAAGGGATATTTAGGAGGATATATAAATCATTTTCTAATTAATATATTAGGATAAATAGTGTTATTTTAACTCTTAAAAGTGGATGTCCTAATTGAATATGATGGTGGTTTCCATTCATCTTATTTATTCATCATATCCAATAATATTATTTTCCATTGAAACACTTTTTTTGTGTTAAAAAAACATTTTATTGTGGGACTATGGTTTATAAATGAATAAATGACAAAGTGAAATGCATGTATTATAAGAAATAAGAAAATTGCACTTTGCTCGGCTGAAGTTTAGGTCTTGTATATTTTACTTAAGAAATTTTGCTAATCGATCTCTAACAATTGAATATACATTTTAATTGTTTTTGCTCAATGTTTACTTATTATTAATAAAGAAACACAGACACACTACACTCGTTAAACTTTAGGTTTGGTACACCTGATATTCTTAATGAATAAAGTGTAACTTGATATCCTAAATTTTATTGAATGTGTGTTATTTTTGTTAGCAATAGATGAAAAATTAATAGAAGAGTCGATTATTGGTAAAGTGCACGTGGGCTAGGGATGGATGCAAGTTAGTGAAGGTGGGGACAAATGCCCCATAACAATTTTAATTTGATTTTTTTAATAATTATATAGGTATTTGTATTTTTGCTCGTTATTTTGTTGAATTTGATCCATATTAATTCTAAATGAGATAAAATAATAAAATATACTACAACCCACTTGTTCTTATGCTCATGTATTATTCTTATCCCTGTTATTAAAATTTTTTGAATTCATCATTGACATGAACTATACTTCAAGGGAGTAATTTTTTTTTCTATACTATATATATTATATCGAGTATACGTTCTTCTATATCGATCATTGTCTAAGGAATGCAATGAAGAGTAATTTAGCATGACTTTTCTTATCATGTAGTATACGTTTATTAATTATTGTGAGGGAGTAGGGTCACTAAAACGAGGTAAACTGGTTTACTCGTCAAAATTGGTTAGGTTTAGTTAAAAAAAATATTGATACGTTTAAACTAACTTGTTTTCAATCAACCTATTTAATCTATGAGCTTAGCAAAAAAAAAACAAGTTAAACGGGCCAACCGTCTAAACTGTTACCGTATCCCATCTTATACAAGAGCAATCACTAATATCAACCATTCAAGGAATTTGAGTCAATTTTCTCTAAGAGTATGTTTGACTGAGAGATAAAATTGAGAGAAAATTTTCATGGATAAATTTTATGAGGATAAAAATGGAGTAAAATTTTTATTGATGAACTTCATATATAAAATTATATATAAAACTCATCTATAAAAATTTTACCTCATTATCCCTAACTAAACACACCCGAAGTTTTAATTTTTTTTGCCTAAGCGAACAATATGTTTTTGGTATTTAAGTTTTAAGATAAGAAATATGCATTCGGGGACTCCGTGGTCGTTGTAATGTTTAATGAAAATAGAATTCAATTTTTATATTTGGAATACTCATTAAATTATATAATTAAATTCAAATCGATCCTTTTATTATTCAAACATCATTATTTAGTAAAGGTAAATGCGGAAGGCATCATTACACTATTTAATAATGCACATGGAGAGAGATAAGATTAATATGTGAGTAAGGGTATTTTGGGTATTTTATATTTAAGCTCAAATTTAACAACAAATCAAACTTATTTGAGTCTAATTTACTTTTTAGGTTTTTAATGGATTTCAATTCTTGTTGGATCTCAATTGTTGGGGTTAAGTTGCTTTGAAATTAGGGAATTGAATTTAATTCCTTGATGGAATTGAATTTTTTGGGTTTTCAAACACCCTGTTAAGGTTGTGTTCGTGTTTGCTACACCAAACATTTAACTACAACTTTTTAAAAAAATAATTAACTAAATTCATTAGTATTTAATTAACCACACTTTTTGAATATTTCGTCACATTCAATAAAGAGTTTAATTTTGAAAAACTAGTATAAAATTGTTTTAGAGTGTTATTTAATCAAAATATTTTGTTTGGATGACAATTCAAATAATAGGTTTAAGAGATAAATATAACAATATATGATTGAATGATTATTTAAAAACTTTTACCCTATGATTGCATGTAAATTAAATCCTTCAATAAATGAGGTTGTGTCATGCTAAGGTCATTTTAAGTTTTAATATGGTCCTAAAGAGGCTATAGTCATTTTTTATATGGCCCAAACTGTCCCGAGCAGCACGGGCTGCGGACTGTTGGCAGTGAATGGAAACTAGTCGGTTGATTCTTTTCTTTCTTTCTTTTTTCAACAAAAAAGTCATCTGACCTCTGCTAACATCTTCATCAAAATTTTAAATTAAATAGAGAAGTTTATGAGTTTCACATCTTAATTACCAAAATTCTATCAGAACCATTAGATATTATATCTAACGTAATTTGTTTCTAGATGCATTAGGCTAATGTTAGAGATGTGCCCATAATTATTTTTTCAAAAAAAAAATTAGCGCTAAAAGCCAATCCCATGATATACTTAATTACTGCATATCCAAAACTTAGAAACTTTTTAGACATTCACTGCATACATTACTAGAAATCTACGGTACACCAATGGATATTACCAATGAGTACGACCGATCGATAACTACCAATAGATTTTAGATAGGTTGATATTTTTTTCATTATTTTTTTTAAAAAAAAATAAATGACAACCTGTTGGTAGTGCTTAGCACAATCTTGCACCATATAATTGCCTAATTTCCGAGGGATATCCGATGGGTTTAACGCAAGCTGGATATTTATTCTACGACCGTCGATAACCCATCAGTATATAAAAGCACACTATGTGGCATGAATGGTGTACCAATTGGTAAGCTTATGGGTATTTTAAAAAAAACTTAAATTTTCAATGAATTTATATTTTAATAATTTTTTTAATTCATATTATCGAACGGTGTGTGAATTTGATTAATTTTTTATTGTTATTAATTCCTGATGGATTTTTTAAAATTAAATTAAAGTTTTTTACTTTTAATTATTGATGAATTTTTGAAGTTTAAATCCTGACACACATCTATTGGAATTCCTATACCCGTAGATCCTAAGTGTAACCAAAAAGGCACTATTTCATTTAATACTTCCTAAAGTCATGGGTAACCGTCTATAATAAGCATTAATATCTCAACATAGAGCCTTCTCCCTCACTTGCAAAATCTCTCTCTCTTCTTTCTCACTCTCTCTTCCTTCCACAATCGTTGCCACGGTTGGAGCGTCCATTCACAAAACCAAGCCCACCATTGCAATCTAAGTATGTTTTTGAGCATTTTAATTAGTTTAATTTTTTTTTATTTGGTTTAGTTTTTTCGTTCATTTTTGGTTCCAAAGGTATTGGTTTTTAATGCATTGGGAGTGATTGTTGTTGTTCTTTAGCCCTTTATTATAAACTTAGGTCCTGGGGCTTGCATTGTTTAGCACACTCACCATTAAGCTGAAGCTCAACATGTAGTGAATCTTAAACTCATAATTGATCACATAATAACATGAAGTCTCTAAAGAACAATTTAGACCACGACAAAAAAAGAACAACTAGACTATCAATTCAATCCATTTTTATAGAATAAAAATACTCACCAATCAATAACAAATTAAACCCAAAAAATCCTAACAACACTAATAAAAAGGTAAATTCTTACATACAATTGTCAGTAATGCAAATGATGTAGTTGTTTTAACCACATTTTAACCACATTTCATAATTGTGGTTAAATGTAAACACAATGTGGCTAAACATCACCCATCCTCTTCGCCCTCTGGTCTCCCTCCTTCTTCCCACCTTCACTCCCCCACCCGCTCCCTCCTCCAACAACCATTGTCGCACAACCTCACACATCACGCTTCATCCCACGTGCTCAGTATGCTTGCTTGCTCTTGCGACATCCACGATGAGTACTTGTGCGCTCTCCGGTAAGGTCGAAGGAAGACGAGGGTTGTGGTCCTTCCTCTCACGGTGCGAATGAGATGTGAAGGCGAAGGAGATGTGCAATTGACGCGACGGAGCAGTTTGACGAGACAAGCAGTGGTGGTTCATGGGCTCTAGCGGTGGTTTGAGATTGTTGTGGTGGTGTGGTGCGCATGGTGGTGCTTCGCTAGTGAGAGGGAAGTTGAACAACGGTGGTGGGATGTGCACGGTGATGGTGAATGACAGAAACAAGTTGTTGAGTTGTTGTGGGAAGGATAGATTTGGAATTTGAGGTATGGGAAGTGTATGGTTGAGGAGGGAGGAGGAGGAGGACTTGGATGTGGTGGTGACAAAGTTGAAGATGATGTTTTCTAGGTAGGAGGGGTGTTGGTGGATGGTGAAGATTGCAGCCATGGAGTATGGTTGTTGGAGAGGAGAAGGGAGGATGTGGCCAAATACACGTAGGCATTGACTAATAAATGTAGGGGAGTAATCACCTAACAAAAAATCATTTCAATAAAGTTATGTAATTATATAGCATGCCAAATTTATTAATTATGTTTTAGTATATTTTGGTTTTAAAACTAATAAAATGCAATAAAATCTACCAACATCTAATGAAAAAGTTAACACAAAGACTAACTGCATATGTCTTAAAGTTTTAAAATCTGATTACAAAATTTTAAGTTTAAAGTTTAAATATTAAAGTACAAAACTTTTTCGTTGGTTTATTTTAGTCTCTCCATTCAAGCAAACAACACATCTTAGATTTTGTTTCCCCCTTATTTTGGGTGCTGAATTTACGCGTATCAAGTTCTTTGGTTTGAATAAACCTGAGCAAGTGGGAAAAAGACCAACGTGAAGATTGACTTTTTAGTTTTTATGCACAGAAGTGCCGATTTTTCCCCTCAGACGTTGCTTCTTTTTCCGTCAAATACTTATGAGACTGCAGTCAAAGACTAGTTTTGATCCAGGCACCGCCATTTCCAGCATTGGGCCCCACAAGATCCTGTGTATTATCAAGGTGGGGCCACTAGGGTGCTTCATTGGCCAATCAATTTGAGTCAAAAGCAAAATAATGTCGTTTACGAGCAAAAATTACAGTATTAGTAAGCTAATTAATCTTGATTTGATTACTTAGTCAATGTTGAAGACGTTTGCTTATAGCTATGTGTGTTGCAGCTGTTTCCCTCGGTGTATTGATCTTGTGGTCTTCGTTGATGATTCTTAATCAAATCACGGCCGTTTACGTTTCTTCTATTACTATTATTATCATTATCAGTGTGGATTACATATAAAGCGACAACCCTTTTTTTCTACTGACTCCCCTTTTCAAATGGGTGCGAAATTTCAGTTTAAGTTCTCTTTAAATTGAGTGCAGGTTTGACAGTGTCTTGAGACATTAATTAAAGAATTGAAATACATTAAAGTGAGTTAATAGGTGTCTATTAAATGTTTGTTAAAAAAATTTATTTATTTGGTAAAAATAAAAAGTATTGATTGATTATTAGTTTCATATTATATGTTTAAATTCTATTTTTTTATATATAAAAGAAAACTCAACCACTCTAAGATCTCGGGGAGTAACCAAAACTCTAGTACTATTAAATATACTTAATAAGTAAGATTCAAATAAGTATTTGGTATGTATATAAATACATGTCCTTTTGATTTTAATCTCTATACTTCTTTCCAGCTTTCCTTTTTTTTTTTTTTCAATATTTTAGGTTTGGTTTATGTCATATATGTTAGTCTAATGATTAAGGGGTAATATTTATAAGAATTAAAATAATTTTTTAAAATATTTATAAGAACCAAAAATAAAATATTCAATATTTGTAAGTACTAAATGCATGTTATTAAATATTTATACGAATCAAATTTCAGAACAATAGAGATTAAAACAAAAATGTTGAAAAATTTATCAAAGGTTAAAAAAAAGTTTAGAAGAATTAAAAACGAAATATTAGTATTAGAAGAATTAAAAGTTGTTTTCCTTTGAGTGTTAGGTCTCCACAGTGCTAGATCCTATTCCTTTGCTTAATGTATCTTTGGTACCCATTTAATTTGAGGACAAGCTTCTTTGTTGTTGAGGTGCATTCTGAATAAATATAAAAAATTAAAACCAAAATAATATTAATCTATATTTTTAAGGATTAAAAACTATTTAAATTACTTAATTATTTACTCTAAAAATATAATGGTACCTATGAAAAAAATAATACTAGAATAGTTTTTAAAACAAAATTACTGAATGAAATGCAAAAATATTTAATATATATAATAAGTTAACAAAACTTAGTAGCTTTTTATTTTATTTACTATGATGATTCAGTTGAATTTTTACAATAACATTCATTGTTCCGTTTACAACCAAAAAACAAAAAAATCATTGATCTAATTATTTCGTTTTGTGTTTTTATACTTCTCTTCTTTTCGTGACACATGCCTCGTACGTAGGCCTTGAATTGTATATTGGAGATTCCATAACAGTGGACATATGCACACATCCAGGTGGGGCTCAGTTTTACGTCCTTTGGTTCCTAAAATACTTTAATAAAAATTAAGTAATATTTAAAAATCTTCTGTTAAAGTAAGATTATATCTAGTTTGATACTATTGTTAATTATTCGCAAAGCAGACACTGTCGGTGTAACAAAAGTTTCTTCTTCATTCAATGGACATTTGAACAAGCATGATGACAGATTATTTGACTGGCTGGTTATTTAATTGATCTTTCTTCCAACCTTACAACTGCAGGGAATAAATTAATATGCTGGGTTTTTAAAAAATTTACGAATTTAATATTCCAAATTTTTAATTATAAGAATTTACCTGATTTTTCTCAAGAAATATAAAAACCTACTTTAATAATTATGAAAAATGAATAATTCACTAGCCCAAACCAGAATATTGAAGCAAATAAAAGCTTATTGCTACACAACCGAGTTACAAAGCGCGAAACTTGTCCGACATAAGATGATAACAAACATTTTTAAATATTTTAAGTGAAATATAAATTTTGAAAAATACTCCATATTATGACAACCAATGAAAGGTGAACTGAACAACACCCAGGCTACCAACTTCTGGGCTTTCGAACATTTTTTAACCTACTAATTAACTCATGCCGTCAGCCCGCCAGTAATATTCTAAAAAACACAACCATATATCAACCATAAATTATTGTTATTGAAGACGTAAATCATTCATATAAACTTTCAAACTTCAAAATATAATCGTTTAAAGTTATGGATTAAATTTTTATATGCACTAATAATATAAATTTTTTTATATAATTATTTAATTATGTATTATTACATATAAGTAATAATAATTATTGATGACTTAATATTCACAACTTGCAAAATTATACAAATAATAATAATAATAATATCAGTGTATCAAAATTAATCTCTAAATTTATTAGTCCTTGAGGTTAAAACATGTCCATAGCAACTCAATAATTTAGTTGACTAAATAAATTAATTAAAATCAAGGGAGAGCATGTGAATCAATGGGTCAAAGAAAATTCAAAGGTAAACGCGGAAATCGTATAAGTATACATGTACGCATGGGCTCTCAAAAATCATGCTCAGGGTCTTTTATTTTCGCGTGCTAGTAGGTAGAAAAGTTATATGGCTATTCTTCTGAAAACGAAGTGTCTATTAATATATTGAAGCTTAGCATGATCCAGCTGTTCTCAAACTCTTGTAGCCATCATCATATTCATATTGATTTGCTTACAAAGCATGGGCACCAATCATATATGGGGAATTAGTACCTATCTAAATCGATTAGCTACGTCAGTTGATGATACCTCTTAAAAGATACAGACTCTGACTCTAATGATGGCATACTGGAATGCTCTTTTTATTACTATCCACTCAAAATTCCTTAAACCTCTGGAAACATATGGTTTCACGTTGAGCAGTGACCACTATCAACCCTCCACTAATTAAAGTCTTTTTTTTTTTTGTTATTTTTTCAAATTCATCATCTCTTTTTTCATTTTAATTAGTTTGATAGGAAAATATTCTTATGAAGATAAATCTATTAGTAAAGAAAAAACTGTTGGAAAGAAATTCATATTCACCACTTCAAATGCGATTTAATCTGCATTTAGCTAGGAATTACGACATGTAACATGTTTGCAATTACATATAGGTTTAAAAGCATTTATCCTCTAATTTCAAATCATATAATTTACATCATGATTTTTAAAACATAATGACAATATTCTAAAGCTACAAACAATGCAAAACACCACATATTAAGTTGACATAAATTTCCGTTATCATATTGCAAAAATGGGACTTCAGAGGTTAATTGCACACAATATAAACATCTAAGATGTCATTGAGTTACACAAATAGACGGTAAAAATGGATATCAACTTAATATATAGAGTATTTTGTATTGTTTGGTAACTTCAGATTTCATAATGTATATTTTGAAAAGTTGATATATAAATTATATATGATCTAAAATTCATGAAAAAAACCTATTGAACCCTTATAGATATTCATCCTATTATTTCTTTTCTAATAGTAAATCGTTTCTCTTTTATTTAGTCTAAAAATTATATTGGGTTTCGCCAATTTAACTATACATGGTATGCTACAAAATCCTAATTTAATTTTCTCGCTCTTTTAAGAAGAAAATCATGACTATTGTTATTCTTTCCCCACTCGCGTACGTAAACAACATAAAAATGCATGGTATTAAATAAATGTAATGGAGAAACAAATTGTGGTCACCTTTATTTATTGTGCACAGCATAATGATTTTGGACAGTCCTATATGTTTAATTACGAATCAAAATTTATTAAAATGTCTATATGGTTCTTTATCCTCATCATTTAATTAGTAAAAATCATACTTATTAAAATTTAATAGTTTTATGAAAAATTATAATTTTTACTATCTTTATGAAAATATAAAAATTTCTATATTCTAATTTACATATTTAAATTTAATATATAAATATTTTTTATAATCAAATATTACTATAGTGCAAAAAATTGTTATAGTATTAATATTCTTTATTATTTTCAAATTTTGAATCGCTCATTTGTATAGTAAAATTTGAATTATAATTATAATTTAGAACTATAATTGGTTTAAATTTTTTTAATAAACTCAAACATAAATTTTAAGATTTTAAATCAATTTCAATTCTAAAAAATTCCAATTCCAACATTCAACGTAAACCTTAGGATAATAATTTTCCTACCATTTGAAATTGTTAGAAAAATTTCTATTTAGGACTTAAAAGTTAAAATAGAAACGTGGGTGGGATAAAATTCTCAACAGTCAGAACTTGCTAAGTGATTGTAAGTTGTAGCTAAACTTTAAATTTGGTGATATTATTGAATTAATTAATTGTATGATAGCCTTTTTTTAAAATTTTGTAATAATTTTAGATTTTTTCTTTTTCTTTTTATTAGAGATCTCATCAAAGACCTGTGAAAAGTCGAGAAACATCCCATGACAAAAAAGGGAATCAAATAGATGAGGATGTGAAGAAAACAGGATGGTAGCTAGGAATGGCCGAATGGAGTCACTCTCTACAATCTTCATTCTGCTCCGCGCGGTCCAGTGCCATTCATTTATCCACTATATAAAATTTCTCTCAAGGATCACCGTCTTGCTAACGAAAGATTATGTCTCTCATAAAATAATTATTAATAGAAAATAATTTGTCTATGATTCTTTATAAATTCATATTGTTTGATAAATTTATTCAAGAGTCAACTGGTCTTTATTTTTGTTATATGAAGTGATTATGTTTCATGTTTTATGTCAAGTTTTTACTATGAAATTATTTTTTAGTCCTAAAAGATCATATCTTTGACAAATAGCCCCTTTTATATAAAGTTAGTAGAATGATCACTTTATTAGCCCCTAAAAGACTATATATTTGATAAAATAGCCTATGAAAAATTTATTTTTATTAATGAAAATAGATTTAACTGACGTTTGGTAAATCTATAAAATTAATTGAATCTTTGGAGGGTCAAGGCTAATATAATTTGTTTCATGGGCTATTTTTTATCAATGATCTGAATCTTTCGATAGCTAAAATGGTTGTTCTAATCATATATTACCATATAGACAAAAGCGGTAAAATTTTATACTCATTCTTGAAAAGTCATATAAATAAAATGATTTGATTGGATGTTAATATAAAAAATTTTATATTATTAGTATATAGAAATTACACTCTTTAAATATATAAAATTTTATATATTTAATCTACTTATCAAAAACTTTTAACCTAATAATTATATTTGTAAGATTTCATATACATAAACACTTACACTTTAAGTAAATAAATCTCATCTCTCTTGTATATATATATGTCTGACTTATAAAATATACTGGAGTGGATATACCATCCCCGAACTATATATATATATATATATTTGTTGTAGCCCACTAAATCGAGTGCGTTTGTTCATTTTTATTTCACTGTTATCATAAGATTCATAGCCTTAAAAGTTTGACGTTCGTATACACCAATATGATAATACATACCCGTGGAAGCTGATTAGTTGTCCATCATTTGAAGCAAATACAAAATGCGTGGGATACTTTGTTGTTGGGATATGTTAGGAAACTTTTATATAAGTGAATTATTACTTAAAATTTAATTATCATACATTGACAGTAATAAAATATTTATCCAGTTATTCAATTATGTATTATCATAAAAGTCATGATAGTTGATTTTTACATCTATTATTTGAAAATTCATTCAAAATATTTTAATTGAATAACAATCTAAAATAATTTTACACTATCAGTGTATCAAAATTAAATTCTATTACATATTAGGTTTATTATTTGTGAAAAAAGAATTGAACATGATATGTATAAAATCTAAATCGATTTTCGGTAATATAAGATTGGGTGTGGTATAAAAAGTGTAGGTTCTAGCTAATAGCTAAAATCTAAAACATCAAAAATCAATTCCTTAGAGGGCGCAAATTCATTATATTCACTTTTGAGGTTAGGTGGTCATGGTCTTTCGTAATTCCTACACACATAATTATGTCTAAAAGGGTCCGTGCTCCGCTGAGCTTCATTACATATCTGTGGAAAAATATCAACGCGCTTATTGTGAGAACATTGATTCAGATTAACGCATCACAATCCGCATTTTATTGACAGGTCGAGTTAATTTTTAATAGATCACAACGATAGGATTATATGATTAAATTGATTTTATTTATTTAATTTTGAACATTGTCGTCCTTAGTAATTCAAAGTTATTTTACTTGTGTTAAATTATTTATAGCCATTGAAGTTAAATAATTTTTATATGAATTGCCTCAAAAATCGCGTATACGATATATGATTAATACAATATAAGCTAAAGCAGTTTATATTAAAATTAGTTTATTTATCAAATAACTCCTGGCTATAATACTACAATTCCAACTCAAATGAAAATAAAAACACACGATTAAAGATTCTAAAAAGAAAATACCTAACGATATCATGCCAAACAAAAGTATAAAATAATTAGAGTTTGTAGCAATTCCTTCATTTCAACTTCCATAGATTAGTAACATATTAAGTCTGTATTTGATTTTTCTTATTTTATTTTTTTCATATTATTGTCTCAAAGTGTTGTAAGATGTAAATCCTATGTTTACTTTGGACTGTGTGAGTGTATTAAAGTGGTGGGAGTATTTGAGAGAAAAGTTTATATGATGTATAAATTTTTACATAATATTATTTTCTGGTTATCTTTTGGCAATGTTTGTGATTTTCCTCAGATTTTAAAGTTTTCCATGTTAATTATTATATTATGGTATTATTATTATTATTATTATTTCTCCATATTCAAGGTGGTTTTCAATAAAAAAGAAAATGATATTTTTCTCAACACAAACACAAACGGTAGACCTTTTCTAACATCAAATATAAGATTAACAGATAGATTCTGATATCACATAAAAAATGAGGGTCTAACTTCACTTTTTAAAATAGTTCAAAAGGAAGGATTGTCCAAATAATTATTAACAAAAGTTTGAAAATATCGTCTTCGAGACGTGGTTTAGGTGATTCGTCGGAGTTGGTACTCTATTTCGCTCAACAAGAATGATGATAATTTTTCTGGTAACGAATGATCTTTTCTATTGCACTTTAATGCTACCCAAGTCCCTACCCACAAGAAAAGGAAAAGAGGAGCATTAAGGAAATTCCATTGCTTCATTTGCATCCAGTAGTACGGGCATTTAGGACTTTTTCTTTTTTTTTGGGTCTGCGGCACTTGGGACTTTGAACAAGTCAACTCCACTGCACAAACCAGGCATTTGGAGAAAGTGAGGAGGGAAAAAAAAAGAAAAGCGTGTCCCATGTACAACCCTTCGGGTGCTTATTTTTCGGTTTGTTTTTGTTTCAGGTGGGGATGGTACATGAACAGGAACAAGGTTTCGAGTTGTATGCAGGATGAGGATTTTAAGGCCCAAGTCCCAATCATGAAAGCACATTAGATAAATAAAAAAGGT
>JAMLFY010000004.1:14236770-14277770 GCA_030441495.1 Dalbergia oliveri | reverse complement strand
CATTAACTATTGCATTAAAAAATTTAGGCAAAGCAGGAGCAAAATGGTTACAAAATTGACGTGTCAATTACTCCGTCCTTAAATAATTGTCTATTTAAAAAATTTTCTTTGTCTAAAAATAATTGTTCATCTCAAAATTTTAAGTAGCATTAATTATTGCTTTTTAATAATATTCATATTACATACTATTAGAAGAGGAGATAGATATAGTGGAGAAGAGGAGAGAATGTTAGATTATTAAAAATAACCAAGGACAATTTAATAAATTAATTTTAATTTTTCCATAACTTTGATATTTTTCGAATTATTTTCTTAATTTCGTGTTTGAAATTGGATAATTATTCAAAGGCGAAGGGAGTAATAAATAGAGCAAATGTTTTCTTTTGTTCCTAGACCACCTAAGTATTTGGATTTCAGATGTTGGTTCACCGAATGAGTGTCATTATATATCTTATTAACTCACAAGTTTGACCATAGGTAAATACTTTGTCTATTATATAATATTAGTCGTTTAAGATTATGCACGGAATTAAGGTGACGATTGGATTTCATTGATCTTTTTTGAAAAAAGTAAAAGATGGAAATACCATTTATCTTTCTATTAAACAATCATATTCACATCTATTTATTCACACTTATCATAAATGTAGGGATAAAATAGATAAAAATTAATTAATACTTTCTTAAAATGTGAAAATGATATATATTTGGACTTAAAAAAAATCCTAAAGTGACTTTTATATATATATATATATATATATATATATATATATGGTCTCAGAGGGAGTATTACCTTAGGCACTCTAGGCATGTCTTCTGATCTCCATTTAGGCTGGAAACCTAATCCCATAAATCCAATTCCCATTTCCTCTGCTACAGTTTTAGCCTATCAAACAAAACAAAACCGATCTATCACTTGAGTAGTTTACAAAATTTAATGATGCTCTCAGCCTCATAGCCAGGGAAGTGCCTTGAAAATGAACATGTTGTAGCAGTCCATTTTATTTTATGGTAAAAATAACACAATGCAGGACTATCAATTAGACTGACCTGATAGAGGTGCGAGTTAGTCTCATCACAAGTCTGATGCAGAGTTTTGAGAGGAGTCCCACTAAGCTCAATTTGACCACCAGGCTCTAATGATATGCTTCGATTTTCCTGGGGCTGACCGATTATTTTAGTTATCAATGTCATACAGTATAAAATCTACGTATAGATAACTCTAAATTGAAAATAAAGTACAAAGGCATTAATTTCATAAAGAAAAAATTGATTGAAAATGAAATGATTATTATAGAAAGCTAGAAGGACTTGCCTTTTTGAGACCTATGATATTGTCACCTTCCATTATTTTTTCCCAATCAAACCTCACAGCAATGCCATTGAGTAAAGCTGCTATCTGTTTGTGTTTAATTGGACGTAAAGTTTCAAACTCAAAACCAAACTTCTCATGTTCCGTACCTATTCTGCAAAGGATGGACAAGTCAAGTCTTAATTAATACCAGCATAATTATTAGTTGAATAAGACATGCCAAAGGTAACAAGAAATAATCGTGACAAAGAAACCAATTTGGCTCACTAGAGACAAACAGAAGGTCATATATATGTGGCATTTTAATTTGCCTTTGTAGGTGATCTCACTCACCTCCACTTATCTTTAGGCTTGCAACCAGATAAGAAGTAGTCAATAAGGTCATCCTTTTTCAAGGGCTTTGTGGCAGTAACAGGAGCCTCCGTGGCAGGCCCCGTAGCAACTATATGTACTCCATGATGCCCTTGTCTGCATCCTAGTACCCTTGCTTTATCTTTGTGCAACAAAAACTGATGATGATGAGCACCACTACTCGACAGGGAAGACAAGTTAAAACACGCATCTTCCCTTCGGAGTGATTCTACCTTTCCCACAACCATGGATCCTGATGTCCATTTCAGGTTAACAAGTTCCATTCCGCCCCACCCAACTGAAACAACGCTCACACAATCCATATATATAGAGTCAACTTACTTAGCCATGGTTAACTACCAAGTTAAATATGAAGACATATACGAGAAAGCAAGGCTAGGCTATAGTAATAACAAAATTACTATTTCAATACTTATAAATGTGTATCCAATTCATTTTATTCCATTGTATGTGATCCTGATCTTTACTAATCTCATTAGCCTATCACATCCCATTATTACCATAGCTGTAGGTTATAATAACAAAAAAATGAATGTTTCAATCACTCCCTAGTGTTGAAATTACATTACTCCAGTAATAATATTAGTGATCTAGCTTGCATTTGCATGCAGTACTACGAATAGCAAATAGAATGTCTTAAGCAGATTGCAACTCAATAAAGGGGAAAGTTTACCACAAGCGAAATGCAGTGTGGTTATTGCTGTCCCAGCAACCTGAGTATTGATAGGTAAAGGGAAAGAAAAGGAGAAAAGAAAGTAACAACGGATGTTACAAAATATTCCTTTGGTTCGATAGATGTGCATGACGAATTTGGTTCCTATGTTTTATTCTATATATATATATATATATAATGGTACGGATGGTATAGTCTTGGTTGTGCTCCACGTGTCCTCCAAAGGACACGTCAATTTGTTGTCTCAGCGTATGATATCTACATAGTTGTTACTTTACCATGACAGGTGTTATGTCCCTCTTGATTTTGGATACAGTGGAAACCTTTGACGTCGGTTATCGGTGAAGAATGATCTTGAGAGATGAATTTATCTTCTGCTATTGCTGATTGAATGAGAACGGCCCAATCATCTGTCTCCACTTTCCAATCTCTTGTTGCCGAAAACAAGGATGCCAGAGAAAAAAGGAGACCCTTCTTGCACCATTAGTGAAGTTTGTACTAGGCACGGTTGATAAATCATAATACCAACCAAGCGCGTTTACGTACGTACGTTGCACCAAGGCTACAGTACAGATATTTTTATATAGGTTTGGGATTCTTCAAGTAAATATATATATTTTTAATTATTTATAATTAAAAATATGTCACCTATTTTATTAACTCAATTTATTAAAATTTATAAAACCATTGATACCATCACAAATCAGAACTATTGAAGATGCCATAAATATGGATTCCCATATGTATAGAAGTAAAAACCTTATATATAAGAGTAATATTATTTTAACATCTAAAAAGTTAATATCTCATTTGAAATCTATTTTACTATCATTAAATGAGCTTGTTGAATGAATGAAGATCACAAACTCATCTAATGATAATAAAGTGAATGTCATATAAAATATCTACCTTTTAGATGTCAAAATATCACTTCTTATGTAAATACATATATTGTGACACTACACCTTCACCTAGGAGGCACTAACCAGCGTCATTTTCTCATATATATTAACCAATTCAAGTCCACCTTTCCCATCATCCCTATTAATTAACCAAATAGTGTTTAAAATGATTTGATTTGAATTGAATTGATTTAATTTATAAATTAAATTTTATGTTTGGAATGACATAAAATATGAATAGAATTGAATTGATAGGATTTCAAAATAAATGAAGGAAAGCACGTGCATTAGTAAAACTCTTACGGTGGGCTTAGCAATGCTCTTTGAAAGAATGCTCTATATGAAAAATATAAATAAATTTTTTTTTGTTTGATAAATAAAAAGATGAGGTGTTTTTGCTCTTAGCTTTTGAAAGTCATATGTGTTTTTTAAATCTGATTTCTACTCTTGAAATTTAAAAAACCAATATGGTCTTACTTAAATTTTGAAATTATACTCTTTAATGTCTATATCCATTATTGTCATTATATTTATAGTATATTTACCAAATATTATTATCGTGGTTTTTGCTTATTGAGAGCACATTATTTTACAATCAATGCCACTTTGACTATTTGAGAGCAACTTTTTGCAAACCCAAAAAGCTCAACATATTTTTGAGAGTCATAATAATACCAAACCAAATCTTAGGGTTGATTTGGTAATGTTCCTCAAATGGTGCACTGACTTATAAAAAGTATAAGTCAATTTTTTTCATAAAACCAAAAGGCTATGGTGCGTTGGAGAACACCTCATGGAGTATTTTTTTTAAAATTAATTTATGTGTTATCAAATTAAAAAGATTAATATAACACTTAAATTTTAATAAAATTCAATGGTATCCTTTCATTAATTAAGACTTTTAATTAATTATTATTCCTTAAAAAAATTTCCCTGAAAAATTATTCTTTTTAATATATATAGTCATTTTAAATTTTGAAAGCAATTTTTATCATATGATACTTCTATAACTTTTAATTATTTTGAGCCACTTTTATATTATTTTACCAAACAGTATTATTGTAATTTTTTTAGAGTAGCTTTTTGAGAATCACATTAATATCAAATCCAACCTTAGTTCATCTCATTAAAAGGTGCAGTAGGAAGCAAATGACTAAATTTCTAAAGAACAACACATGGGAAGCACATGTACACTAGATACTCTAGAATCCAAGATACTAGTTTGAGATCTATATGTATTACCCAATACACAGCGGATCTTTATTTTCTTTTTTTTTCTAAAGATTGGCTTCTATTTGTGTGGAATTGGTAAATTTTTCTTTTGAGTTAATGTTCATTTTAATCCTTCACTTTATACTTGTGAGTTATTTTAGTTCCTAACTTTTAAAATGAGTCAAATTAGTCCAACATTCAAAATATGAGTTATGTTAGTCCAACCCACTCTTATTTAATATTGTATTATTTAAATGATGATTGGTAACCTTCAAGTGATACATTGACATTCCATATGTCATTCTAAGTAGAATAAAATTTAAAATAACTCATTTTGGTGTCTAAAATTGCACAAAATGAGTCATTTAAATATTCTTTATAACATATAAAATGACTTATTTTGTGCAATTTTAGATATCAAAATAAGATATTTTAAAATTAATTTCACTTCAAATGACATATGGTATGATAATGTGTCACTTAATGTTGCACATCATCATTTAATTGATAAACGTTAAATAAAGTGAAATGAGAGACTAACTTGACTCACATTTTATAATGAGACTAATTTAACTCATTTTAAAAATAAGGACTAAAATGACTTATGAGTGAAAAATCATGGATTAAAATGATATTAACTATTTTCTTTGATAAAAGAGAAAGAGAAAAGAGAGAGGAGGCAAAATTAATGCTAGCATAACATCAGACTAGAAGCATTAGGCTACCTCCATCCTGTATGCCTTGCAATCTCTTGAATGTCTTTCCCTTCTTACATATCCATCCATTACATTTGAAAAATGCAATAAGATCCTAATTTCCCTCACTACAACAAAATTGCCATATACCCAAGTTATCTCTAGTGACACATGTAAAAACCGTAGGTATAAGCAACATATTCCCACAAATATATTTTATCATTTAAATAAACTCATTATGTTGGGTGTCAATCTTAAAAAATTTCCTGCTAAAACTTTAGTTTCCTCTAATCCTTTACTCATTCCCACTAAAACTCTCTAGCTCTCGTTTCCCTAATTCCCAAATCATCAAATCAAGCCTCCGTGCTTGGGCTAGTTACAGGACGACCTAGACCTATGCTTCCTCGCCTCACAACGAAGTTACCCCACGTGCACGCCACTCTTTGACAATGAGCCCGCACCATCAACAACCACGAGCCACCATGCCCTCGAGCGTAAACTCCGTTGGTTCACGCAAGCTGCCGTCGGTCACTCTTATTCCTTCCGTCAAGGCCGCGCGGCTGTCAAGGTTTCAAAGGATTTGGGTTACACATGGAGGTGTTCATCTATGGAGGAAGGCATGCAAGGGAGGAGGAAGGCGCGGCGTTACGGAGGGGCGCAACGAGGATGGCTTTTTCGTGGTTGAGCAGAGAGGATGGACTGGTTTGCGACAGGTGAAGGGATGATGATGGTGATGGAAGGGAGGTTCAGATGGTGACGTGATGAAGAAGGGGATAGGCGCACACGATGCTCACCATGGAGGCGCGATAATGGGAAGAAAAGGGGAGCGAGAGGAAGCTGAGGGGTGCGCCGAGAGAAAAGGAAAGGGGATGGGTGCGGGGAATCCCGGTGGACATGGAGCCGATCGAGCTGCCATGTGTGTGGCGGCGACAGAGGGTGCGACGGTGTGCGCGGAGCTTGCAAAGGGGTGCGATGGCTGAGGTTAGCAGCTCCGATCTCGCGACGGTGGTTACGCGTGTGGCAGCATGAAGGTTCACCTGCTTTCTTTTTATTTCAGCTTCCTTTTCCTTTTTTTATTTTGAGAAATTCTGAATCTATATTTGGTTATGATTTGGAATTGAGATTTCAGGTGGGTTGCAATGTATTATTTCCCCTCATCATTCATGATAGTTGCAATGCACTTGCTTTAATTGTCTATTTTGTTGTCACAATTAGGGACTTTTAAAAATTGCATTGTTATTGTATAGTTGTCAATTGTCATGGAGGGTAGGCTTTGTATTTTATGTTGTTCCCGATAGATATTGACTTTCAAATAGGCTTATTCCATTGTTGATCCTTAGAATTTTCGGATAATGTTTGGAGCTTGGTTTCTGACTCCATTTATCCTTAATTGTTATAAATAAGTCTCTGCCTATTTTATATTATCCATTCACGTGTTACTTTGCAATATTCTTGTATTTGCAATATCCATTCATGTGTTACTTTGCAATATTCTTGTATTTGCTGGAGATGAATTTAAAAGTTATGTGATTTACAACCTATGTCAGTACATTGGATGTGCAACATAAGCATCAAGGTGAAGAGAAGGATCCAACTCTTGTAGCATATTTGATTTAGCTTGTGAAACTCCAAAACCATGGTTCGGGTAAAAGCTACAAAAGGCAGGCTTGTATGAGTCTCTCTGCCGTTTCTTTCTCTCTCATATAGGATACCTCAAGCATTGTTAATCAGGTTTACGGTATCTCTTGTCATTTGATTTGAATATAATAATAGGTTTTTAGATATCTCTTTTGTCCTTGATTTGAATATAATTCAGGTTTTTGGTCTCTCATTGGTACTTTGATTTGAATATTTCTTCATACTTTTCTTATCCTTCTATGTTTCATAATTAAAATTGTATGCATTTCTTTCTCTTCCTTTTGATTTTGATTTCTCTATTGTATTGTTTTTTAGTTATTGTATTAGGTTTTATTGTGTAGGTGAAGTGTTTTATTTGTATCTAATGTGTTTGATAAAATGCTTTGGTGTTTTTGTGAATTTTTCTTTTGCCATATGTGTTTTGGACTAGTAGACTGATTCATAGAGTGAACACTTCATATTTGTCTGAGCAAGACAATGTGACAAATGTACATTAGTCAAGGGATTGGATATCTTAGAGACATGAGTCAACACTAGTAGATATTATCCCTCATATATCTCCTCCTTTAAAATTAGATGATTGAAAAATACATGAGTGCATTCCGTATTCAAAATGTTGTTTGGAGCATGTATTTTATGTCCATCACTTCTTTATATTTGATAGATTCCAGATTATCTCAGCCTGCTATTGAACTAAGTTTTTTTGCATTGTATTTTTTTTTACTATTCAAGCAAAGGTTTTTCATGATTAGTATATTATGGAATGGATAAATTTGTCAATAGCTTTTACATTACTAATTGTTGGTGAGACCACTTAATTAAGGAAGTTGTGAATTTCTCTTAATTTTCATTGTCATAACTCTTACTCTCTAATAATCAATAAAAAATAATCAGAATGCTGATATAGACTATTTTGAAGATGTTGATATGGGTTTGTTCACTTTATTCAACTGCTGTTGAATATAAAGATTATATACTTGTAAGTTGCAAGGCCCCAAATGATAGGCATGTTAAGCAAGACCAGCAAAGCCAACTTTTTATGAGAGAGCAAATAAGGTATCTCAGCAAAATCTCATATGTATAAACAATATGCACAATAATTTATAAACATATGCTCAATATGATTTCTAATATTATGTCACTGATTCCTCTGTAATTTTGTCCTATTGTTTTCCTAAGGATCTTGAAGTGTAAGAGGTGCATATGTTATAAAAATATGCAAGCTCAGTTGTAGAGGATTAATTACATCAAGTGCTTTATGTTTAAAAGAGTTTTTTCTTTTTTTTTTTCTTTTTCAGGGCTTGATTTGATTATGCACAATGATTCTTAGGGATTTTTTTTTTAAATTAATGAATGATGATGTGCGTTAGGTGGCTTCTCATGGTTCTTCAATTGAATATAGGGCCAAGTGATGTGCTTTGGTACTTCTGCAATGAAAGTTGCTGATAATTAAGGAAAACATGTTATCATTGTTTGACACCAATTGTTCATTCATTGGCATGAGATGCTAATGCTGGTGCTACTTTGCTTGTACTAGTATTATTGTTAGTAATGACCTTAGGATTAGTAGAAGATTTTTTTATAGTCTATTGGTGGATTCTCAAGTTCAAGCTCTTGATGTATTCCAGAATAGAGTCTCTAGGGTACTTTGATCTGCATTTTCTTTTTGAATATTGCCTCCTCTTTGTTGCATTCCAATGGTTCTTGATTAGTTCTTAGTTCTTCCTGACAATCTTTTTCAACCTCTCCAATTGCTTCCTAACTCTGGATGAGCTTGATTCAGGACCATATCCTCTTCTTTAGTCCATATGTCCTTCTGAAAAAGGCAAAAAATAGTTTAATGAATTGAAAGGAAGGATTGTTGTGTTGAGAATAAACTAGAATCTTTGGATCATGCATCTAGTGTCAGTGAGAGTTGTGAATGTTTTTATGAATCATCTCTCTAATGGAACCAACAAACTCAATATTACATCTAAACATTGACATTATTGTAAATTGTTAGTTCTATAATGTGAATATTTTTTCCTTTAGTTTAATGATTAAAATTGTTGGAGTATTTTATCCATACAACCGAGGGGCTTTGTTTCCTGCACTTGTTGTCATATATGCACTCATTTTAGGAATTGCTAGCTACACTGCAACTTCCTTTTATTGAATTGGAGGGAACAAACTGGGTATTCACTTGTGAATTTACCCTGAATGTGGTCCAGTTACCATTAAACTTGCATTTTGTTTTCTATCATGGGTCATTTATATATTCTTGTTCAACTTTTATCTTGAAGGTTAGGAATTTGTTGCTAACCGGATGCCTCTTTTGTTGGCCTTTGTTTTTCACATTTTGCTTCCTGAACACTGTTACAATTGCTTACAATGCTACTCCTGTCCTCCCATTTGGCACAATCGTCGTTATAGTTCTATATGGACACTTGTTACATCTCCTGTGCTTGTATTGGGTGGGATTACCGGGAAGAAAAGCAAGGCGCAGTTTCAAGCTCCCGTTGCATAAAGTATCCAAGGAAAATTGTATTTTGGAATTGTATTTTGTATGCATCATATTTACTTTATGGCAGCATAACATATGGACTTCTTTAGATTGATATGATTCTATTTCTTTATAATATTGATACCTATTACTTTAAGATTTGTTTTACTTTTAATATAATTGGAGTCTTTTTTTTATATGATTTTTATTCTAATGTATATAAATTTAAATACATAAATTGAATTCCAAATTTTAATTTTTTATACCAAAACAATCATTATAAACTATACCTACGAAAAATAAAAAAATCAATAAAAGTGTGGCTATAAGCTACACCCTTGGACAAAAGAGCTTTGTTCTAAAGTATATAGTGACAGAATTATTTCCGTGGTAATTATGGTGATTATTTGTGATGGTTTTTAGTTCTGTCACTAAAACCTATAGTGACAGAATGAAATCCGTAGGTAAAGTCAAGACATTTTCTAACGGTATTAAATTCCGTCACTATATGTTATATCGACGGCAAAATAATCGTGGGTAAAGGCATATTAAAAACGATGGAATTGGACGTTCTTGGGTATGGGTTTTTGAGGCCTATTCCCACGATTTTTATGTTTTTACCTATGGTTTTTTGCCGTGGGTATATTGCAATTTCTTGTAGTGCCTTAAAGCTCATTTAATTACGCAATACAATTCTCCCATTATATAGAAACTTTCCGGCAAACTATTCTATATACGTTTAAATTTTCACTCCTACAACATTGGGAAGGAATGAACTATATGGTATCGTTTGGTTACTGTCCTGGCAGAAACATAGATAGAAATCCAGAGACAATAGAGATGGAGACACAAAACAGATTTTCTCTGTATCTTGTTTAGTAGTACATAAATACAAGAACAATAATACATGATAAAAGACTTTCTTACCCCCTCCACTTATCAAACATAAAAACAAAAACAAAAAATTGCAAAATGAAATTGTTTTCTCTCATGATAAACAGAGTCCTCTTCCCCTTCCCATTCGTGGTTTCTGACCTCCTCCCTCATTCTTCCTCCATTCACGGTCCTCTTCATGGCATCTAGGTATTTTCTTTCCACACTTTATTCTTCCATCCATGGCTTCTGTATCCACCTTCTCTTTGGCATCTTGATTTTCCTTTTGTCGATCGTCTTTCCTTTGTGCTTCATTCCTTCATCATTCTGCAGTTTCCTGTCCACTGACACTACAATAGTGGTTTATAACGATCAAGCCTCGCACGCGCCCTCTCCGAAAACACTTATGACCGCGCAGTCCTAGACCCCAAAATTGTCCTGTCACCCACACTATGACGCTATAGCCCCTCGACCTCATAACGCAGGTGAACGGGTTCAGGACCTCTGGGTGCTCCTGCATATCAGTTGTCTCAATACACACTTATTCATATTTCTTAATTTTAAGTTAATATCCTCATTTATTTTACTCTCCATTAATTTTAAAACATAAATGTAAATAAGGAAATATCCCCATTTGGATTTAAATAAAATATCAAAAAAATCAAAATTCCAACCAATCAAAATCCAAATTTTGGGTTTTTGTTCAAATGGAAATCTTCAAGATTTTCTAAACTTGTGAGCTAAAAACAAAACGTTTAAAAGTTTCATAAAATTCATTAAAAATCTCTCTTTAACTTGTTTTCCTCTTGTGAACAATTTTCGGGACTTTTGATCAAAGAATGTGGCTCTAATATATAGCCCTCAAAGGAGGTGTATGATTCAGACTTGATGAAATTCAAGACCTAACAACATAGGTAGGTCCCAGAGACCTGAAGTTCAAAACTTGTCCTGACATATGTACACCAGGTATTACAACTATGTAGGGCTTTGTTTTTCCAATGAGAAGTATGTTTTATAAATTTTGTAGCATCATGTTGCTTTAGGGATTTGATTAGAAAAAACTTTTATAATGTGAACTTTGATTTTAAAAAAATTGAAACTATGGAGACTTAATTAAAAATTAATTGAAATTATAATGACCTACACATTTATTTTTTACTTTGTTATTGGATAATTGTTTGGTTCAAAAAAAAGTTATGACATGTCTAAGTATAAGATACAATATGCATATGATATAAACACAACATGAAAACCTTTTCTACAAAGCAATTCATATAAAATTTGAAAAAAAAAAAGTTTAAACATGCTTTCAATTTAACAACACGAATAATAAATCTAGTTCATTACTTATTCAATTGATTAAAGTCGCACACTGTACTTAGAGAATTGAAATCCATGATCGACATTCATGTCAAGCACTAATTTTTAAAATTATTATTCATTTTCTTCATTTGTCACTGTATTGGCACGTGTCTAGATTTGTTAGAACATGTTGATTTAAGAATTATTTTTAAGATATCCTAATGTCATATTTTTTTTTTGGAGAAGTTTATAAGATAGTTAATTATAAATAAGAGTGCAACAATAGATTAATAAAAGAAAAAAAAGAGTGTGACAATAGACAAAATATTAAAATAACAATTAGTCTAGGGCATTTTAGGAGTATTTGAAAGAAAGCCATTAAAAGGTGTGGCAATAAACATAAGAGTGTGGCAATAGTCACTTAATGTGTTTGAAATCACATAAAGATGGAAATGAAATAATTTGCAAATTAAATCATTTGTTTGGAATAAAAAAGAAATAAGAAATGAATTGATTTGAAATTTCATCAAATTTCATTCTTTTAATTTTGAAGTTCTTTGGAATTTGATAGGATTTGAATGGAAATGAATTAATTTTAAAATTTACACACAAATTAAATCATTTCGTTTTCTATTTTAATAATTCCAAACACAATCTATTATATTTTAGTCATACAAATGAATTTCTAAATCAATTTCATTTAATTATTTTAAATATAAGATTTAACTTAAAAATATAATCAATTCAATTTTTTTTAAATCAAATTAATTTATTTTCCAATTTTAATGTTTCCAAAGACTATCTAAAAGGAACATTTGAAGATTTTTTTCCATGGTCTACTTAAAAAAATGTGGCAGTGTAAGGTGGGCCTGCCCAATGAGAAAGGGAACCTGTGAGACCAAGTGTCCAACACGTCACAAAAAACAAGAGCATCCAAAACCTTTTCTCACGTTACGCATACCTCACTCCCCCTGTCATCACAATTTGATCCTTGCGTGCATTGAGGAGCAAATCGGGGCGTGGCTGTGGCAAGCACACTGAGAGAGAGAGAGAGAGAGAGAGAGAGAGAGAGCGAGTCGTATTCGATAGTAGTTCAGAATTGGAGAATGGTGAATCGTCGCTTCTCTCAGGTGGCCACCAGCGACGACGACGACGAAGACAATCTCACCCTCCGACAACATTCGAAGCTTCGCAAGAGGAAGAAGATGAAGCTTCTAGAAGAAGAAGAAGATGATGATGATGACGACAATCACGACATTGACAATGACGACCAACAACAACAGCCACAGGAGGAGGAGGAAGAGGTGGTGAAGAAGAAGAAGAAGAAGAAGAAGGACACGAAGGGCAAGGAAGTTGTAGTTGAGGAAACCCCTCTTGAGGACGCTAAGCCCGTCGGCGATCCCGTTAGGGTTTCCGGAAAGGGAAGAGGCAGGAGGAAGCACTACCACTCCTTCGAATTCGATGGCTTCCAATATTCACTCGTGCGTCACTTTTATTCTTTATTCAATTCTTTCCCATTCCCATCAATAAATCTCATCATTTGTATTTTATTATTCGGTTGTTTCTGCAGGAGGACCCTGTGCTTCTCGTGCCTGAGGATGGCCAAAAGCCCTATGTCGCAATTATTAAGGTAATTTAATTGTCAAATTTTCATTTTCCTATAACTTGATCGTAGGTGCTTTTGGATTGGATTGGATTTTGCAATGTTGGAATTTTATGTTACTTGACAACTTGATATCTGATTGAAATATACCTGATTGTGATGTAGAATGAGTGAATTCGATCAGTTTGATGCACAGATACTTCAAAATAGTTGACGTATCCGATCGGATGCGGATACTGATACGATGCTTTTTGATACTTTTAGTTATATTTTATATGTTTTTAGTTTAATTCATAACATATTTCCGTATCGTACCCGTATTGTATCGGATATTCATACTAGTATCTGTGCAATATATTGAGCTGGAGGTAGCACGTAACATTATCACTTTTCCCCTTGTCAACACATGTTTTGTTTTGTGCTGCATTGGACTTGGTTATTCTATTATTCCTTTCAATGTCTGTCTTCTGATCTGGTTTCTTGGTTTTGTTCTGCTGATAGGACATTGCACAGTCTTGCAGTGGCAGCATGATGGTGACAGGGCAGTGGTTTTATCGTCCTGAAGAAGCAGAACAACAAGGTGGAGGAAGCTGGCAATCGCAGGATACAAGGGAGCTGTTTTACAGTTTCCACCGTGATGAGGTTCCTGCTGAGTCTATCATGCATAAGTGTGTGGTGCATTTTGTTCCGGTGCACAAACAGCTCCCGAAACGTAAGGAGCACCCGGGGTTTATTGTGCAAAAGGTGTATGATACCGTTGAAAAGAAACTCTGGAGACTTACTGATAAGGACTATGAGAATGTTAAACAGCAAGAAATTGATGAGCTTGTTCAGAAAACTCTACAACGTATGGGTGAACTACTTGACATTGAGATTGAAGAAGGCCCTGCAGATCAAGAAGATCTGACAAAAAATAAAAGGACAAAAAGAACTTTGCCTCTTGATGTTATAAGGGAGGAGGAAGGAACTCCTAAGGGTGACCAGCATCTGAAGCCTGAAACACCTGGGAATTGTGTAAATGATGCCTCAGAGTATTATCACATATTAGTTAATTTCAATGCACTAACTGGTAACACCCATCGTGACAAATGGTTGGAGAAGTTGCTTGAACACATTCGTTACATGTGTAAGTCTGATGATAGCGCTGAAAGGGAAGACAACAGGTTACAAAATGTAAATTCTGATGAAAATAACAATAGATGTTCAGAACCTGCAAATGACTGTCAAGACAAGGGCCACAAGGTATGAGAAATATGTCTTATTTAGCGGCCGTTATAAATTTATCATTTTGTGATCTTTTCTTATTTTCTCATACCTTAAGTGGTATATGAATTTATATATATACACACACTTTTTTGGCTCTACAGAGTTCCAAGTCTTTTATCTGGCCAGATGCTGCTGTTCCAGCTATAGTTGCACTAGAAAAAGCTTCACATGATGCTCTTTCATCAGATTTTCAGAAGTATAACAAAAAGCTGCGGCAATTAGATTATAATCTCAAGGTCAGAAACTGACCTTGTGCATGCATATAAATGTGATACTCATGAAATATTATAATTATTGTATTTGGGTCAGTAAATAATCTACATATTATTCCTCTACATTTTACGACAGGCATGTTGTACTTTTGTTGATTTTTGCTTATATACTATCTGTTAAAATTAATATCTAGGAGGCTAAAGGTCAGGCATGAAAGTTTTATCTTTCTATTCATAATGAAGAGTTGATAGATCGGAAAGGTTGGACAATCATGCTCTTGCAAGCTAAGGAATTTGTGTGGACATCGCACAATATGCATGTTTTATCTATGTCTGCACCATTGTCACAACCAATGCTCTTGTGATGTCTGTGGCTTTTGAAATAAATGTCTATCTGCTGTGATATTGATGAATTCGTTATGTTGTTAACTTGTTATTCTGTTTTTTGTTTGGGTTCTTTGCAGAAGAATGCATTGCTAGCACACCGTCTATTAAATGGAGAGCTGGAACCTTCAAAAATATTAAATATGACACCTAATGAATTGAAGGTATGATATCTATTCGGATCTCTTTTTTAACCAAAATGCAATTGGAGCCTTTAAGCTGTCTGCTTATGATGATATTATGGGTTTGTTTCATAGATTGTCCAGCACTATTCTTGATTTAAGACAGCAGCTTTGATTTATTTTTTTTTTAAAAGAAAAAGTCAAGACTCTTTGTTCAACCCTTGGTAGTTGTTTTCAGTATATTTTGCTCATATCTCTTTATCCTATTTAAAGAATCAACTATACTTCTGGCTTGAGTTTTATCAAAGTTGCAGTGGTACAATCTAAGTCTCTCATAATCTACAAGAAGCTGGAACATTTTGTCTAAGGCTTTCTTGTCTTTGATAAGAAAACGGGATTAAGTTGTGACATTTGGATCATTTTCTGGGGAAAAGGTGAGAGATGGAATGTTGGGACAATTCAATTCAAAATCTGATGGAAGATTTCAAGACTCTTTCCATATGTCCTTGAGCAATGTGTTTTAATTTTAATGGAGTTTTCCTTCTTAGGTTATATGGCTGTAACATTGGCTTAGTGTATAGTATTATGAGTCATTGTGGATGAACTTTTGGCCTTTGAGAAACCATTAGATTGAAATGCTGGTCCTCATTAGTGCTTGTCACAAAATTTTTACAAAAATTCAAGTGTTAGATAACTTGTCAGAGTTCACTTCTAAAAATGGCCTGGCTTTTCAAGGCCAGCGCTTTAAAATATGTAGATGCTTCAGAGTTCAGATGGTAATTATGAGTTGAAATACTTTTAAATTCTGTCATCAGATTTTTAAAGCTTCTTTTGAAAAGATTAAACTGCTTGTTAATTGTATGGTTTGTTGTGGTTATTTACTAAATATTTGAACTTCAGGAGGCTTGTACTGCTGAGGAAATGGGCAAGAAAGAATCTGATGAGCCACAGCTCATGCAGGTAAATCATTTTGCCACAACAATTTTTTTTTGTTTATAGTCTATTGAGTTGGTTGGGGATATATGCTGACTTCAGCTTTCCCACTCCTGAAACAGATGACAGATGCACGCTGCCAAAGATGCAATGAGTGTAAGGTGGGCTTGAGGCATATTATCCATGCTGGACATGGTGACCGATATCAGGTTTGCATCTTTTCTACTTCAGTCCATAATTCCAAAATTGTCTCCTGCACGTTTATAGCTTTGGTTTGATTGCTGCTTGCTTTTTCAGCTGGAATGTGTTGCCTGTGGTAATTCCTGGTATGCCTTCCGGGATGAGGTGTCTATTCTGACCATAGATGCACCGGTTTCAAAGAAGAACTTAGACACAGACCCACTGGCCACTGAAAAAGTTGCAGATTTTGAGAAGAAGCCAGTAAGCCCCAGTGAGCCTGAAAAGCCATCCCATGACAACAACGAAAACAAGTGAAGCGTAAATAGTAAATACCTGTTTTAGATGCCCAGAAATCACTTGGGAAGTCCAGGAATGATGGCAATATTGTGGCTACTGAACATGCTGATTAGGAATTTTCGATCCTTTGTAGGGTTTAATCGTAGCAAAGAATTTTGTTGCGGGGCTGGCTGGAAGTAGCAAAAGACTGTGCGTACACAGTTCTCTTCCAGTTTGATTTTGTGCATACAACAAGGGGGTGGTTTTGTGTATAGTTTTCAAATGAACTAACTTATGTTACTTCGTACACCATATAGGGTAGTGTCACATTACAGCAGTAAATTTCTGACCTTATATATATATATATACATGATTCTGTAAGTCGGTTCTTTTTTAAATACTTAATACAAAATATAAACATTAAATAAAGATATGCCCTTTTAGTTTTTAAGTTGATCATCATTTTTATCTTTTCAGTTTCATTAATAAGTCATCTATGTCCATCCCCAAAGTGAAAGAATTGTAATTCTAGATCCAAGTGAAAAATTACAAGTGAAAATAGAATTTAAATATGAAATTACTTAAAAACAAATATATGTCACAGTCTTTTTTATAATTATTCTTCCCTCAACTTTTCTATTTAACTCTCTATTTTAATGCATTTTTTCTTTACCATAATCGTTTAATAAAAAACCAAAGCCACTAAATTAAGAGATGTAATGTAGATGGTGAGTACAAGATTCCGTGGATTAGATGTGGCAGACAGTCATTGAATTTGGGTTTTAGTTGCTCTCACGCTAATACATACATATATATATATATATATATATATATATATAGTCCTCGTCGTTGTCCATTTTTACAATTTTACCCCTGGTCCCATCCTCCCCAAAACGGCAAAAGCAGTCTGTCCCAGTCAAGATAGTTACTAGTATTTGGACACCTCCAACCTTTTGTCCCACTGGGAAACAACTAAGGGGCATCCTTGTCAACAAAATTTTGCAAAGGACACTATCAGCATCACCAGCCTTTTAAAGTGGACCCGTTAGTTTCACGTAATTGGACGGTGGAGCGGGTGCAGATCTGATTCTAAATTGGACAGTACTGATAACTCTGTTTGTTTACTGTATCTTATTATCATATGCACAGTCCTTTAATTATTACTTATTTGATAAGATTCGAGTCTTGATATGTCACATAGATAACCTTAACCTACTGATTCGTTTCAGACAATCACTTCTGTAACTGATTTATGAACTCAATGACATCCTTAACTTCCACAATTACCCTTTATTCACATTAGCCAAGGTTGCTGTGTTATTTGTCTTTTCACTGAGAGTGCTATGCCCTTGTTCCCTGTGGGTTGCTAATTGCTTAGAATAATGTTATTTTTACTACATTTTGACACACTCATATTTATTAGTTTTACGAGTGGATTCAAAATTAAGTTGAAGAAATATTCAATTCAATAATGAATATGAATGTATCAATACAAGCTCTTAAAGTAGAGTCAAAATAATATTTCTTAATTGCTTATTGCTATTGCTTGCCTGGATCACTGGCCCCACACGATGAGTGAGGCACAAATAAAGGTACATAAACAATAAATGATAAAGAAGAGCGAAAGAGAAAGAAACACACAGCAGCATATGCTATGATGGTGTTTCAAGGACAAGGCTTTTTTTTAGTAGAGACATGTACAGAAGATTATCAGCTCCCTGTCTCTTATTGGCATTTTGTGAGAGAGAGAGAGAGAGAGAGATCAATGCTTCCCTCTGTTGCATCTCTCTCTAGCTTCCGTTACTGTTTCCAACTTCACTTTTTGGCACCACTCAACGCATCGTGCTTTGCTTCTTCTTCTTCTGTAGCGCTGGCGGTGATTGAATTGAAGTGAAGTGAACTAGCTAGCTTTAAGTATCATCCGCTGCCTTTATGTGTATTGTTTTGGAATTCTGATTTTCCAATGGCAACGGGCCATCATTGAATCTTTATCATTAACAGGTTTTTTCTCTTGGAGACTTTCTGCTTAAGTTTCGGAGCTTATGATTGCGTATAGTTGTTTTTTCTAGCGTGCTTTCTTCACTTCACTGCTCCAAGATCTACTCCACCATATTGCCTTTTCCTTTTCTTCCATTATTTCCCCCTTTTTTTCCACTGTTATGGTTGGTATCAAAGTGAACTTTTTTTTTTTTAATAAACATTGTACTTTATTGCGTAGCAGCTATCATCCTTGTAATCACTTTACTCAAATTTTGGGCGTTATACAGATCATGCAACATTATTTTTGCCCTTTTTTGCTTTTTCAATTTTTTGAGCAACAGATCATACAGGATTTTTCTTTGTGTGTCTTCGGAATCAGCAATTGTTGTTTTCGCTTTTCTGCAATCTGGTCTAATTTTTTTAGATTCCTTTGCAATAATGGTAGTTTGCAAGGTCACAATTGCCACTGCAAAATTAGTTGTTTTAGAAAAGTGAGTGTATATTTCTATTGTGCAGAGTAAGCACCGTTTCTTACCTGCAATCAGCAATTTGTTCTGTGAAATATCGTTTTCTGCTTCAATTTTGTGATTTTCATCTCTTCAACTAAATAATCAGTGTAGTACTTTATAATTGCTGATTGGAAAGCTGAGCTAAATATCTGTTGATTAGTTTACTTGTTGCATAAATGCTGTTTAATGATAAACAAACCACATGCAGCAATGTGTCAAATGCATTTGGATCTCTTTCTGTCTCTTGCAAAGAACTAATTTCATCATTTCCCCCATTTTTGAGTATTATTGCAGGGCTCTAGATTTATCAAATGGGGCAAGAGTTGGAGTTGGAGTTGGATCTCCATGACAAGTCTTCAGTGGGTCTGAGTCCCAATACTGTTCTTCCATCTCATCAACATTGTTTGAATGTGAAGAAGAGATATAAGAAAGGAAAACCCACTGGGAAAGATGAGTTTTTGAAGATCAAGGAGGACTTTGCTGATATCAAATTCGCTCGCTTCTGCAGTTCTGCATGTAAGAACCGTGCCTCTAGATCTCATGGACTGGAAGGTAATATAGAAACGAGACGGGGTTCCATGTATCAGAGTTCAGATGAAGCAAGAAGTATAAATAAAATGGGAACCATGGAGGGAAGGAAAAAAATAGAAATTTCATGTAGGAGAAGTGATGCCTCTTTTTCAGGTAGCATTGTTGATTCATTATGTGGCTCGGATGATGAAGATTTTTGGAGCAGAGACATTCAGCAATATCCCAGAATTCAAGCGTGGCTTCACCATCTGTTTCCGGTTCCTGGGCTTGTATGGAGCATAACTTTTCAGATGTCTTTATTGACCTTTTCATAAATTCTGATGTTTGGGACAAAAACTCTAGTGCAGTAGAAGGGATAGATTCTATAAATTCAAAGGTCGGAAGTGATAAGGTTGCTGGTTCTCTAATTGATGCTAATTCTCCTCTTCAAAAAGACACACCTCAGGCATTGCACAGGTCCCTCTCTGCCAAGGCAGAAGTCTCACTCTCTCATTTGCTGTCTCCACCACAAAGTGACTGCTCATCAAGAGGAAGTCCAAAAGTCCCATTCATCCCTGTCAGGAAAAGGCTGAATCCATTCACAAAGTCAAAATCTTTGAGAAATCCAACGAGCCGTATGTTGGAAAATGCTGAGGTCAAATCAACTGGGACTAATGTTACAAGAAGAAACAGGACTTATCAGAAATCTTTGCTGAATGCCTTCTCTAACACAGTAAAGCACTCTGACATTATTTCTGAGTTTATCAGTAGAGATACAGAGTGTTCAGGTCTAGCATGTTCACCAGTACATCTGCAAGGTAATCTCAAGTTGAAAAGTAAACAAGGACTGCCATTTTTTGAGTTTAGGGTGAAGTGCCCTGAAGATGTCTTCGTAGCAAAGACTTGGAGAGCAGGTAATGCTTTCAACTGGGTATATACCTTTCACTCCATTGATAATAGAAAGAAGAGCAATGCCACTGGCTTGAGATCCCAAGGTTGTGATTGTGACAAAGATTCGTCAATGGTAGCACAGATGATAGTTTCCTGTAATTTATGTTCAAAAGCAGAAGGCGGAGTAGTTGACAACTCTATGGTGACAGAATTTGTGTTGTATGATCTTACACACTCAAGAAGAAGGGTTTCGCCTGAAAAGAAGTCTAACAGTGAGCAAGATGTTTCTAAAACTCTAAAAGCTTGTCCTTTGTCGCCCACAGAATTGCATCCGAACCTTGAAACTGCTGCCATTGTTTTGCAAATTCCATTACATAAGAGGGAAAGCTTGAAATACAAAAGAGAGGACATGATAGATGCTAGAGCGTATTCCAAACTAAGCGATCTCTCTTCAGTTGTAGAGCACTGTAGAAAAAGCCTCCATGACAGAAAAGTGCAGGAACAGGTGAAGGTGGTACTACCAACTGGCAACCATGGTTTGCCAAGTGCTGAAAGCCAGGGTCCCTCATCATTAATTGATCGATGGAAACATGGTGGAGGTTGTGACTGTGGCGGCTGGGACATGGCTTGTCCCCTTATTCTTTTAGGCAATCCTAGTATTCAGTTTGCTGAAGACCACCTTCTTATGAAGGAATATCAACCACTGGAACTTTTTGTTCAGGTATAAAGATTGAACATTACATGACCTCTTTTGTGAAGGGACACTATAGTGCTCCAAGATGAGGGTATCTGCTTGCCACATAAACAAATCAGATCGCATGAACATGTGTTTACCAAAATACCTTACAATTCTTATGGTGATTTAGATCTTGAGTTTCAGTTCTATGATCGGACATCGAACTGATTCCATGAGACCCATGCATCTATATAGGACTTTGAATAGTGTTGTGTTTCTAATTAAAGCTCTATCTTTTTTATTCAGTCTAACTTGCTTCATTTACAATATTGTGATTATTTTCTAGTGACTATTCTGATCTTTTGGTGCATAGGGAACCAAAGAAAACACTCCCACCTTCAGCATGAAAATAGTTGAACAGGGTGAATATGCAATTGATTTCCATGCACAATTATCCCCGTTACAAGCCTTCTCCATCTGCGTCGCCATTTTGCATGGCACTTCCACCTTCAGCAGTGCATGGCAGGAGAAAAACCCACAGTTATCTCAATGCAATTCACTGAAAATGCTTATTGAGGAGCAGGCAGAGTTTCTGACCAAATCAGTTACGACAGTGGAGGAGAGGAAGATAGTGCCCAAGACTCACAAAGGAATTCCTCGACCCTATGTGCTGAACCCACCTTTTTCTCCTATTGCACGAGTATAAATCATATTGTGTACACTTGGCCAGCCTGCTATGAGAAGGAACCACAGTGACTAAGATATATTCTTTCTGCTGGCTTTGGGAGCACATAACATGAGCCACTGTTGGTTAGACATGAATTTTGACAAAAAGTGAATGGAGGACTTTGCTGAGGAAAGGATTCACATCAACATAAATATGAGGATCACTTTGATGTCAAAAGAAAACATATATATATGTATTGCAAGACAGAACAGAACGCAGATAATGTCAGGTGTCGGATTTATTCTTTGTAATAGCTTCTTTTATTCCAGTCACTAAAATGTAAATGGAATAGAATATAATGTTATCCATACTTTAAATTGTAATGGGATGGGATAGTTAAAGAAATGTGGAAAAATATTATTTGAGAGGTAATAGCAATCCTTTCTCTGTTGCACATAGGTATGTGTAATGATAAGACTTAAGCGAGATTGGATGAATCTGCTCGTTTCATTGCCACCTCGTGTTCCAAAGTCCAAACACAGGAACAAAAATAAAAAAACTCGCCGTTGCCGGGGATCGAACCCGGGTCACCCGCGTGACAGGCGGGAATACTCACCACTATACTACAACGACCTCATTGTTGGTAGATGTTTACGGTTTCATGAGATATTTTCTTTTAATTACTGAACTCCATCTTCCACAATTAATCAGACGGACCTTTTTAATTATATTTCCAAAGCATTCACACGAGGCTTTTGTCCAAACTGCTAGCTAATATGCATAGGTTCGAGCGAGAAAATATGAAATAGTAATTCACCAGCAGAACATGTTCTACAAGAAATCATAGCTCTGACGTGCTTCAATATTATATAACCATTAACCGGAAGATTCACATTGCATTCTCCATCGTCTCTTGATTCACTTAGGATGGCAATTGCCGTGAAGACTGTAGTGCAAATGCATCATATCAAGTTAATTATAACGTGATATGTGAACAAAGATTAAATTTATATTTTATCACATTAATTTTGAAATAAAAGTCCAACTTCAAGTGTATTACACTTTGAACATATATGTTAGTTCAAAAAATAAATAAATAAAGAAAACATATATGCATGTCTCTGGATTGCTAAGTGGAAGGACCGAAAGGAATTTAAGGGTCTTTTGGCACGCATACTAGGAAAGGTCTAATAAATTTTCAATATAATACTGTGTTTGATATAACATTATATAATTATACTATATTTATTTTTTAGTAAGATACTATATTTTATATTATATATAATATTATCATTTGTTTATAGATGATTCTAACTATACATAATAAATGTTAAAGAAATAAAATAATATTTTTATTAATTATTTAAATATAATTTTAAATATGAAATTTTATCATTTGTGTACAAATAACTCTAATTATAAATAAATATTGAAAAAATAATAATATTTTTGTTAATTATTTAAATATAATTTTACAAATATATGTTATTATTTAAAATTTTAGTTTATATTAAATATTATTTATTATTTATTTTAATATTTTTAAACTATTTATTATTTTAACAAATTATGAAAATATATAAAAAAAAATTCTAGTATTTTTATCAGAATTATTTAATTTTTAATTTAATATACATATTAAATTAAAATATCTTTTATTAATCCTTACTTTTATGCATATCACATATTATTTATTATTATTTAATTAAATAAGAAAAATAAACTTTCATCATTAAAAGCATATTAGACCTTATACTACCTTCCTATCCATCATTTATCCATCGTTTTAATGTATAAGAGAGATTTGATGAATAAAATTATATAATATATTGCTTGCATCAAATTCAAAAGTTCCAAGTTGAGAGAATGAATAAGAGAGATTAAGCATAAAGACTAAAGATGTTATCTATGTGAGGTTTTTGCATATTTGGGAGTTATGCACATAATATACCACTACATAAATACAGTTAGTTAGAGCATAATTTTGATATATTATTAGTATCAATTACAAATTATAGTACGTATGATTTTTATTCCTTCTAGTTGTTTGACACATTTGTTGTTCCATAAATTCTTTTGTTTTTTACTACCTTCTTACTCCTCTCCACATTCCTGGCGCAACAAATTCTGCACCTGTAGATTCTTGTGCCAATGCTTTGGGAAAGTGTCTCGCGGCACCAGCATACTTGGGTCGGTTAATCACTCCTTCCTCATGATTTTGTGAAGCTCAACCAATATGGGAGCTCCATGGGCAAGCCTGGTAGATCAGGGATTGGTGGGCTATTGTGACATTCCTTTAGGCTTGGCTTGTGGGCTTCTCGAGCTCTATTGGTATCACAGATAATTTGTGTGTTGAGGTGGTTGTTCACAAGGGATTGACTATGACTTGGGACTATGGTATCATAAATGTTCTCTGTGAGGTGGATTGTCTTGAGGTTCTACACATGGTGACTTAAAAGGATGGGCCTTCTTTTCATGCTTATGGTAGCCTAATTCATGACATCAAGCATTTGGTACATTGTAATTGGAGGTGCTCCTTAAAGCACGTCCGAGAAGGTAACTCTATTGCGGACTATCTGACTAAGTTGGGCGCTACTTCAACAGACAGAGATCAAGTTTGGTTAACACCATCGAAAGATATGTATATTAGGGATGTTCAAGACTTGGCCTCGCCGCTAACCCACCTTAGCCTGAAGCTTATTGAGTCGGGTTCAGGTCCTTAGATTTGACTATGTGCACTTTTCTGGGTTCGAGTTATGTTTCGATTCAGCGTGGCCCAAAGTCAAAATTTATTTTATAATATATTTTATATAATAGTCAGTGATAAATTATAAGAGTTTATGTTTAGATTAATACATTTAAGATAACTTGATATTATTTTTATAATCAGATGACTTGTTTTGAAATATGTATCTTAAAATATTTTTTGAATTTTGTTTCTTACATATAAAATTTTATAACTTTACTATGTGTAATGTCAAAATCTTCATATGTTATTTCAAAGTGGGTTGACCCAATCTGACTTGGTCATTTATTGGATCATTATTGAGTAAGGTTTGGATTTCAAAAAATGGCCTAGTCTAAAAATAAGTTAACTTTGGTAACCCATCCTGACTCGTCCCTTGTATACCCTAATGCACATTGCCCTTTTTGGGGGCTTGCTTATTGAGATAAGTTTTTCCTTTGTTTACTTTCCTAAGCTCATGTACCAAAATAGTATGTATGATTTTTTGAAATAGTTATGATCAAAGTAAAATATTTTGAAATGATTTAATAATGTATGATTAATTGATAATGAGTAAATTTACAATAGTGTATATATCGAAATTAAGTATTAAATATTTATGCAGAGATATATAACGATCCTAATATATTTAGCAAATAAATGATAACAACCAAGTAGAGATGAGTTCATACATTAAATTTGAAAATTTGTCAATCAGCCCAAATTTAACTATAAGTAATATAATTGATTATGCGCAATAACTAAAATTTGTTATTGTTTTTTAACAAGTTTAGTTAACTTATGTTAATGTGGGTTGATGGACAAAAAAATATTAATATGGGTTGACTTAATTGATATGACAAAACAAGTATTTTAAATTCTTTATGACATGTTTTAATGTTAAGATTAAATAACTTTTCCTATTCCTAAAATATTGTATTTATAAAATATGAGAGCTTAAATATGTTTTTGATTTCTGAAAAATAAAAGAAGTGAATTTTGGTTTTAGTTTAGGAACAGATATTTGTAAAACTATTTAGTTTTATTCTTAAACAATTTTAGTCTTAAACTGATTAATGAAAGGTCAAATTATTTAATCCTAAACAACCAACAATTATATGTAACGGAGACATAAATCAAATATATTTAAATATGTTTGGATCGAAAACAAACAAAAACAAATTCAGGGACCAAAATTAAAATTTGTTTAATTTTTATGGATAAAAAAATAATTTCTTTTTAAAATTGTACTGTTGTGCCCGCTCTTCCATAATTAAGGGAAATATGAAAGATATCAAAGTAGTATATATAAATAGGTACTAAATTATCATCATCACTGCAACTATAATTTGAGTTCCAACCGTAAATACTCATATCTTGTATTATTTCGTCCGTGCTCGACAACTTGCGTGTTGCAGTCAATTTTTTTCTTTTTTTGGTTACACATACTTTTTTTATTCTTTTTTCTAGCAATATATTTGTTTTTTCTTTTGCAATTATCTCACAATATATATTAACTAAATCCGAGGCAGCTATCGCGTGTGGTTTGAAGTTTGAACATTGACGGTTAGGTACCAACCATCGAATGAGGTATTAGCATTATTTAGAACATAGCCAACCAATAAAGATGTGCACTTCATATTACTTTATCCAAACCATTTGAAAAACAAATGAGCTTAAACTTTAGTAGTTTAGTAGATACCCTCAGCTTACCAAACGACAACCTTTCATTCATCTGGATATTGGATTTTGGTACGTCGAGCACATAATTTATTAGTATAAAGATTGAATCTGTCGTATCATTTCCCAATTAATCAGTTAATTAAAGAAGAAAATTGTTAAATGAAAACAAATACTAATTGAGAGACGATAATAAGTGAACTAGTAAAGCGGGAGAAAGCAGTCAAATGATTGGAAAGGGACTCCCTCAAAACTCACAAGCTGGACTCGTTCATGTTTGTGTACGGTACTCTGCTCAGAGCTCTTCCCACGCCCTGTGTGTTGTCACTCATCACGATTTGTACTCTTGCTACGTTTTGGAGACAATACCATACTATATATATAAGGTATAAACAGCATTTGTATATTTTGCTTATCGAAACTAAATTAATCTGTAAATTGTTATATGCTTCAACAATTTTCAATTGATTCTCAATATTCCAGAAGTTTAGAATTAAGTTTATAAGAGTTACAAAAAAATTTAATTAGATGAAATAATGCATCTCCAAAGAAAAGAGTAACGAACTTATCGAAATAACCAATTTAAATTAATTCATTCACTATAAGGGTATGTTTGGTTGGAGGATAAAATTAGGGATAAAAATTACATGAATGAGTTTTATATGTTATTTTACATAGGAAACTAATGTATGTAACTTTTATCTCCATTTTTACCCATCAACCAAATACACCTTAAAAAAAAATTTATAAAGTTTAAATAAATTCTATTAACAATTTATCACGAAAGAACAGAGTGATGGATACGGTGGGTCTCTGCAGTCTGTATACACAGCATGCTGAGCTGGTGCTATGAGTTGGAGTTTCAGAATACAAAAGTGGAAAATGAAGAAGACCACATCAATATATATTTGCATGCTATTAGAGTATAATTGCATATGTTCCACACTCAATAATAAAATGATGTTTTAATAAGGATTCATTTTCAACTTTCATGAAATGTCATTTTATTATTAGATATAAAGCATGTTCGTCTCATGCTGATGTGCAAGTATTTCTCTATAGGATATTGCTAATTGTCTTGATGAACCACCACCATTCGTTGCTAATGCTAAAGGCTATAGCTATTGCTAAAGTGCAAGTGTCATCGAAAAGGATAAATAACGTTTTCGGCCTCATACTTGTCCAAGTTGCATGAACCAAAAGATTATTTCCCAGTTTCAATCATATCATACATTGAAGTCATTTGGAAAGAGGCAACTGTGTTCTACAATGTAATAATGGTTTGTACTTGGATTTCTCATGCCCAATTCGGAGAAAGAAATGTTTTTGGAGATTGTATTGTAGGTCCCCAGTTGTTTGGCATTTTCGGGTCTTTGAGAGCATGACTCTGATCCACACACCATACTTAGACTATGATTCGGTGATGCTACTCCCCCCAACTACCCCGTCATTAGACCAACACTCAAGTCTCCAACTTTATCGGATAATCTCATCTGAAAGGAATTATAACTTCATTAGTGAGTGACTGAATGTTAATATACTCCCAATAATCTCATTTTTAGATCTTTCTAACAGAAATTCTTGCATACTTTTGGAGTATATTTAATGTGTGCTCCACTCATTTTAGGCTTTTATATAGCTTTTAAACATTACAATTAAAATGAGTGGCTATGCAACCGTTTCTATTCATCAAATTGAGTGCTATATATGGTATGGTTTTGTATAAATTAGGCAAGTATCAGCATAGGCAATAAAAAATTACCATTTTTTTTCTCCTAAATTAGCGATAACTTTCAGCTTCAGCACCTTGTTTTTCGGCGCATACCATCCTAGTAGAACAAGTCTACCACATAAACCTGTCCCTGTTTTGAAGTCTTGAGTCCTAGTCAATATGTGCTGTGTTGCAGTGCGTTTTTGAGAAGGAATAGTTTGATTGGAGGTTCATGAAGAAGATGCAAACCTCTTGGCAATTGTGTTGGGATTATGAATCTACAAATTCAATAGACACCCTTATTTGGAAACTATATTTCACATTCTAAAATCAAATAAGTTAGGATCTTGGCTAGTCAAACAAGCTTTTTCCATCTGATAAACCATAGTTCATGGTATGTTAACTTTGAAACCAGGAAATGGTACTGCCAGAGAAACTGAAGAAACAGCTTGCTTTGGCAGTGAGAAGCATTCATTGGAGCTACGCAATCTTTTGGTCTGGCTCAGCCACCCAACCCGGGTATTACTAGTCCGAATCTGTTGTTATATGTTTTCTGATATTACTATTAAGTTGTTGCAAAGAAGCCATAATGTTCAAAAGAAGTTTCTCTTTTTTCCTTTTTTTTTTCCTGTCAAATTTGCAGGGTCTTGAGCTGGGGTGAAGGATACTACAATGGAGATATTAAGACTAGAAAGACAAGTCAAGTGGTAGAACATAATTCTGAGGATATAGGCTTGCAGAGGAGTGAGCAGCTGCGAGAGCTATATGCATCCCTCACAATTGCAGAAGCCAGCTCACAAGCCAAAAGGCCATCAGCTGCACTTTCCCCTGAAGATCTCACAGATGCTGAGTGGTTCTACTTGGTTTGCATGTCCTTTGTATTCAACATTGGCCAAGGGTGAGTTTTTTCTCTCATTTTCTAAATTCAGTTTTAATTTTTGGATTCTCCAATTATCTCCAAAAGCTGGGTTGTCTTGTAATATGAAGTGTGCATTAGTCTTGGTTATCCTAAAATATTTCTATGTATGTATATGTTTAGTTTACCAGGAAGAACTCTGGCCAATGGCCAACCGGTTTGGCTGTGCCATGCTCATTCTGCTGATAATAGAGTTTTTTGTCGCTCTCTACTTGCAAAGGTAAGATTCTGTTTCTCCACTAGCTGCATATGGCTTGCTTAAGATGGCACTATGATAATTGTCCTTTTGTTTGGTTTTTGTTCCATTTCCACACTTGCAACAACGGCCTCTTCTCATGATCAGAGTGCATCCATTCAGGTACCCTCCTGATTTTTATTTACCTAATAGTCCCTAAAATCAGCTCAGTTAGGTATTAACAGTTACTTCATGAGAAATTTCCATTTTAGACGTGCAAGTTAACCTTTGACTTGTATAAAATTGTGTTAAAAAAGAGAAACAAGCTTTTAACATGATGCACATAATTTAACACATGTCCGGGATTAATTTGTATGTCTAAGTTGAAGAGTTCTCATCCGAAATTTTCTCTTTGGCTTAGGCCTCAGTGCAATTTCATATATTATGTGAAGAACTGTAGATGTCTTAGAAGAGAAACCACTATCAGTACATTTTGTGATGATTTGGACACTGAGAACATGAAGATTACCAAAAGAAATGGTTCCAAATTTACTGTGAGAAATCAGAAATATTATAAACTGTGTAATTCAAGTTTTCTTCATCTCAACTTTCAGACAGTGGCGTGCTTTCCTTTTCTGGAAGGGGTTATTGAGCTAGGTACAACTGATCTGGTAAGCTTTCTGCTCGATTTTAACCATAATATTGCTGCAATATCCCCAGCAATAAAATTATAGACTAGCCCAAATTGTGTTAATTTTTTGTGCAGGTTTCCGAAGATCAGAGTCTAATTCAACGGATCAGAACCTGTTTCTTGGATATTCTGGAAAGCAATGTTCCCAATAAGTCAGGGGCTACTTTGAACTCGAGAAACAATGAAGGTGTTGCATGTACAGCATTTGATCAGAATGCTTACGGTCTTAAATTGACTCCAGAAGTAGTAGGATATGAACTAATCAATATAACTTCTCCGAATAGTAGTTCAAATGCATTACAATCCAATCAACCAGCAGATGGAACATTCACTGCTGAAAGGGTAAATGGCAGCGCCTCTAAAGTCCAAAGCTGGCAGGTTATGGATGATGAATTGAGCAACTGTGTCCATAAAAACTCAATGAATTCTAGTGACTGTTTATCTCAAACTTTGGCCAGTCCTGAGAAGATTGCTTTTGTTCCCAGTGCTGAACAAGACCTTCAAGAATGCAAAACAACTTTAGAGGATCTTCAAAGTGATGATAACCATTATCATAGGCTACTTTCTGCCCTTCTAAAACGCGCTGACCAGTTAATTATGGGGGTGCATTTTCAAGATTTTTGTCAGGAATCAAGCTTTGTCGTTTGGAAGCAACAAGGACCAAAGGGTTGTCAAAGGCCAAGAGGAGGAGCCTCACAAAAATTATTGAGGAAGGTATTGTTTGAAGTTCCTCGGATGCACATGGATGGGTTGCTTGAGTCTCAAGACGATTGTAAAGAGGGAATGAGTCCAGATGCAGATGAAATTGGCATGAACCACATTTTGTCAGAAAGAAGGAGAAGAGCAAAACTAAATGAAAGGTTTTCAACCCTTAGATCAATGGTCCCTACAATTAGTAAGGTGATTTATATAATTTCATTCATGATACATAGTTGTTCTCTTGCAGTGCATGTCACTACTTAAATCTAATTAATTATAAGCATAACTGCTGCAGGATGACAAGGTTTCAATACTAGATGATGCGATAGAATACCTTAGAAAGCTTGAGAAAAAGGTAAGAGAGTTGGAAGCTCAAAGAGAGTTAATAGAGTTAGACACCGAAACTAAAAGAACACCTCAAGATATGGTGGAGAGGACCTCTGGTAATTACTGCAACAACAAAATAGATGATGGCAAGAAGTCAGTGTCAAATAAGAGGAAGGCTTGTGAAGCTGAAGAGACTGGGCGAGAGATCAATTCAGAGGCTCTAAAAGAAAGTTCCAACGTTAATGTTACTATCTGTATGCGTGACACTGAGGTTCTGATTGAAATGAAGTGCTCTTGGAGAGAAGGAGTGCTGCTGGAAACTGTGGAAGCACTCAGCAGCCTCCAATTAGATTGTCATTCAGTTCAGTCATCAGAAGCTGATGGTAGTCTCTATTTGACCATCAAATCTAAGGTAATTAAGCACTTGGATATATATATCACGCCCTTTGCATTTTTTGTTTTCAACAGAACATGGTTACATGTGATTCTTCTGGTGCCTATAGTATATACAAACTATTTGGCCTATTTGCATTTTAACTTAAATTGAGTATCCTGTGATGTAATGTAATGTGCAGTTCAGAGGATCTACAGTTGCATCAGCAAAAAGGATAAGACACACACTTCAGAAAGCGGCTTTAAAGTGTTGAATCGTGTATTTCTTTCCCTCAATTTAGTTCCAGCCACTGCTGTGTAACAAAGAGGGAGCATTTAGATTGGTAATCACAAGTATTTGGGGCATTTGTAGGGAGATTTCAATAAAAGAAAATATTGTTGTTGGGCATGCCATTAGCCCATTACTTTCTTAGAGATGTAACTTGGACTTTCTCCATTCAGTTGGAAACTGGAAGGCTTACTTGACTACAGTTTTTTTCACTATACATTCAGCTTTGACCAATGGCTACATATATTTTAATCTTGTATTCTTAATTGTGAAAAAAATTCTAAATTGGTCTCAGAATAAAAGGGGAAAAATTTGCTATGTTCCATTAACAAAGCAGTACTGCAGTAGGGTGGGAAGATGCATTATCTTCCAATAATTGGTTTGCATTTCATTATTTATGCAGACCCCAAATATAGTTAGTATTGATCAAATTGAGAATTATATTCTTTCTCTGCCTTTTACATTCACAATTGGAATCAATAGTTTTGTGAGGGCTGAACCAACCTTTGGCCGGCCGTAAATTGCTTTTGGTTGGCATCAAGACATTGGCATCTGGCCAAGCCAATTTTAGAAATCGATTTAATCTAATACAATTTTCATTTAACGAATTAGTATTTTTGTAGTCCTTAATTATCAAATGTTAGTAAATAACATTAATCTTCTTATTACGAGACTAATCTTATTTGATTTTGATTTCGGTATACGTAACTTTATGATTGTTGTCGTCATTGATAACAATAATGCATAGTATATGTGCATGAATCCTCATTCACTTCTATGTGTGGCAGTTTCATGATCGGAAGACATTTTCTCTTTTGGTCGACTTTGATTCTGTGACTTTTCAAACGACTTAGGTGTCGTGGTGGACTAAGCTCCTTATATTTCTTAAAGTTGGACAATTTTTTATTAAGTAATATTATTTGTAGATTGAAAAATAACAAAAATGGACACTATAGTATAAGAAACATAATTGTTTTTTATGATGAAAAACGAATTTTTTTAATAATAGTGAGTAAGGCTAAGATTTTGTACTTTTGTTTTCGATATTTTTTTTCATTATACTGGCATTACTTTCAAGAGATGCCTGAACTTATCCTTTTTTTTCTTTTCAATTTTTTTTTAAAAGTGATTTGATCCAACAGAATCCTTGTCTCCTTTCAATCTTTACGATTTGTCATCATTGGAGTAAAGAAAAGTTCACGTTGATTGATAACTTGCCCTGTACAAGTGGAGTATAACAACTTGTCCTTTCTCTTGGACAAACTACTTTAATTAGAAAATTGCTATTTGTACGAAAATAATTGTATGAATGAAGCGTTAATGAGTGAATTTACTAAAAGTAGCTATTTTTTTTAAACATACTCTTCTTTTTTTTCTCTTCATCTGTTTATTTTTTTATTTTTTATTTTGTAAAACATCAGTTAATTCTCATATAAAGAAATATTAAATTTTTTTTCCAATAGGACCCATAATATAATTAATTGTGTTTTTTTTCAACAACATTATAATTATATAAATTTATATTTTTAATAGGGGTAATATGGTATATCCCTACATTTGTTTACTGTTATCAAAATACATGTGTAATTTTCTTAATCTATTTGTTTTTACTTTTTGGGAGATGGAGTGAAAAGAAGAGAGCGGTATATTGTGAAATCACTGTATTTCACCGATCCACTTTCAGGAATCCATGAATTAATATTCTTATAATGAATATTTCAATTAATGTCCTGTTTGGTGCATCGTATAGGATAAGACATTATAATATTAGACATAATAGGATAAGATATGATAGTATAATATAATAGAGAAATATATTGTATAAGTTTTTATACTATCCATTAATCGTTTGGTGCACCATATGGCCGATGGACGAGTGAACAGGCAACTATCGGCGGTGGTGGGCGGGGTAGGCAGCGACCTGGTTGAATGGCTACTACTGACACTGGTTCGGGTGGCCATGGAAGAGTAAATCAATGTTAATTTAGAATTGGCTAGTAAAATAATATTATTGAGTGTTATAAGACATTTTGGATGACTGATAACTTAATGATATAGTCATAGGATAAAAATAGTTTGACCGTATAATATTATACTATCATATGTGATACCAAACATGTGATAAAAATTGATTCTATAGTGTGAGTTAATATTGTCCGGCCTTATTATATTATGTATCATAATACCACTCATACATGCTAAGATAATTAAATTATATTAAAGGATGGGCTAGTAAATTGTTAAATTTGTTTTAAATAACTAAATTTTAAAAAATAATTTGTGGGCTTCGGCCCTCTCGCATACTGAAAATAAAAAAGTTACAAAATAATCATACTTCCTAATATATATATATTTCTCTTTCTTTTCAAAACAAGAAAATAAACAAAATCGAATGACTTAGTGCTTGTTTGAATAGCACTTTTGATAAAATGAGAAGGGAGAATATACCTTTTCAATGCATTTTTATAGAAAGAGTATGTTAAGAAAACAATAAAATTGTATAACAAATACATACCATATACCTTATTACTATTAAATATGATGAGTAGTTACCTCACTCATTCCACTCATTTTTACATTCAATGGTGATTAATATATAGTATGTATTTATTATATAATTTTATTATTTTTATAATATTAATCTTATAGAAAATAACATTTTTTTTCACTTTATCCAAAAGTACATTTAGGAATTTAACAAACAAGCCTTTACATGATCGAGAAGCGGAGAGGCAGTGTAGTAAGCTGATGAGCTTCACCAAACTGGAATAGGTACAGTGCGAATTTCCATATCAGTAACTGTGGACTGTTTTCCCCTTCTTTTTATCTTTTCGGTTCTACTTTTCCAGGCTGGTTACTGGCATTATTGGTCCATGGCACACATGAAAGGGTAGAAAAATAATTTAACTTTTGAGAAAAGTAATACTATTTAATGGATGTTAGTTTTCAGGTAATGCAGAGGAGGTGAGTGTTACCAATTAGAGGAGTGCCTGTTCCATTTCAAATTAAGAAGAATTGTAATTTACCTATGTTAAAATAATGATAAGAGAGAAGAAAAGAGCAACCCGAATTGTCATCTGCTGACTGCGGCCAAAAATTGCCCTATGTTTATTTGTAATTGTCCTCGTTTTTGTGACTGTTGCATGAAAAATTGTTAGATATTTTGAGACTAAAATAAAAATGTGTTCTATTTTATTCATTAATTGAAATATTAATTTTATAAATTATTATTATTATTTTTTATTTTTTTATATTATTAATATAACAATTAATATATTAGTTAATAAATAAAATGGAACAAATATTTTATCGCTAACAATTTCTTCTCTAGCAGGTTGCCCTGTCCCCACGAAACTAGGAAGCCGCTGATTTGGTTTATTTTCCACAGCCAATCTCTTTTATTTGTTTTCCAATGTCTTTAGTTTTAGAATAAAAATAATAATGTGGTGGGTAATTTTCGAGTATCTAATAAATATTCATGAAGTCCTGAGCCTCTTAAATTTAATTAAGTTTTTTTTTCTTTATTTTACTTGCTTTGCACAAAAACAATAAATAAAAATATGTTTACAAATATCTCAACTGTTAATAATTTTAAAAAATTGTAGAATATATTAAATATTTCTCAACTAATACAATATTCATTTATTTATTTGAAAAACTCATAAATAATCAATGTAGATGTCGTCATCCTTATCGTTTGGTTAGCGGCCACGGTTTTGCTTCACCTGCACGTCCGTCTGAAAGTGTTTATTTTTAGTAGCTTGTGTTTTGTTGAAAATTGCCTATGTAAAGAGACAAACAAAATTGTTTAACAAAAAGGGAAAAACAGACAATTTTTTTTTTTTTTATCATTTTGGTGTAAAGTGAATTCAAAGCTCAGTTTGAGATCGACATCAGGGCAAATTTATGGTCAAAATCATTCTAAGCAACGCAGAGATGAAGTTGTGCGGGTGTTAAGAAAATAGCCACAGAGGCATAGACATATTCGGTCCAATCTAAAGACGAGTGAAGGAGACGAAAGGAGACCTCAGGATCACTGGTATAATTAATAATTAATCACAGTACATTGTTCACAACTATACCTAACCACATTACTAATTTCATATTTAACACAATAACGCTTTCCAATCCTCAAAATTTTTAAAATTTTCATGTTTTTAAAATGCATAAGATTTGTGATTGGGGAGTAAAGTGTAATTTTATCTATATTTTATAAGAGGTATTTTTTCATTAAACTAAGAGGCATATTATTTGATTTTTTTAATATTAATCATAAATGCCTTTTCAGATATTGAAAAGCCATCCAAAGACTTTTATTTTATTTTATTAATTTGTCACTGAAATGCACAGTCAATTTATGTCCAACAATGCTATAATTAAACTAACATTTTCGATTTAATAATAGTTGCTGCAAATAAATAGTGTTTTATGCCGGTGAGGATTATTGATAGAGTTAAAAAGTGGCGGGGCTCAGTGCAGAGCTCCTGATGGGATTTGAGGATGATAGTTTTATTCAATTTTATCGTTATTTTATAAAGGGATTATTTTTAGAATTTAAATTCATAATTTTTAAATTATAAACCAGTAATATTATTATTGTACTGTTAAATAAAAGTTTTATTGATATAATTTGCCGAGTCTGAAAGTCATAGCTTGATATTGATCAATTCCACCTAAACTTTCATGCGAAAAAAAGAAAAAAGGTACTGCATTTGTCGTATTAACTAGTCACTAGCTAGGCAAATTTAAGATTAATATATTATTAAACATGTAAGAGTTTTAACTTTTATATTTTTTCTGTTGAAAAATCGAACAAATTATCTTAATATAATAATTGTTAAAAACAAAAGATCAATGAACGTGTGTCGTCCGAGTCTTACAACAGCAGCCTGCTGTTTCTTCTTGGCAGGCCCCTTTACTGCTTTAATTACCTATTTATTTTTCCTCACACTTTCTTTATTCCTAAAAAAAAAAAATAAGAATTCACATTTTTCATATTTTATAATAATAACATTTTGCGCTAAATTTCAACGCAACCCACAGGCCACTGTTTCCTGTGTTGGATCGAAGTCCAATAATAATGCACCTATGTCACTCACCACCGGTTCCATCGGCATATATTATTATAATATTATAATAATAAGAATAGTAATATGCTTCCAATCATTTTCTTTTCTTTTTTTGTGTGTATTTTTTCGATGGATCAAAAGTTCATTGCTCCAAGACACGGCAAAACCTTCTCTCTCTCTCTGTCTGCTTCAGCTGTGAGTTGGTAATGGACTCATAATTCTCGTGGAGCTAGCTAGCGTGCATCCATGGCGTTGGAGAAGATTTTCTTGATTGCTCTAGTTTCAGCTGCAATTATTCTTTTCCGTGATGCTCCTTCTGTTATAGCTGGGGACATAGTTCATGATGACGATTCAACCCCCAAGAAGCCCGGTTGCGAGAACCAGTTCGTTCTGGTATACCCCCTCTTTTGCAAAGTTCAATTCTTTTTCTCTTTTCATTTCTGGGTTTCATATATTTTTGCTCATAGTCAAGTAGACAAAATACGATTTTTTTTCCTTCTAACTTTCCGGGTTTTGGTAGCTCACGGGTGACATATATCAAATGATTAGTGTCTAACTTGTCCAACTATGCATTTCAGATCAAAGTATGGTTGGTTCCTGATTAATTAATTAACAAGTCTCAAGTTCAATTAGTGACTATTTATGGCAATACTTGTTTTTTTGTTATATGACTATATTGCTTTTTGTCAGGTAAAAGTGCAAACATGGGTGAATGGTATAGAAGATGCTGAATTTGTTGGTGTGGGTGCCAGATTTGGCAGAACCATTGTGTCTAAAGAGAAGAATGCTAAGCACACACGCCTTGTTCTTTCAGATCCTCGAGATTGTTGCAGTCCACCAAAGAATAAGGTTCTTTTTTCATATATGACATTGTTCTTGTGTTGTACTTTGGTCACGTGTGTAGCAAAGTAAAGTACTTAATTGTTAGTAGTACAAAACTTCGTGTTAGATTGTGGGAGATGTCATCATGGTGGATAGAGGCAACTGCACTTTCACAAAGAAGGCAAATACTGCACAAACTGCTAATGCTTCAGCTATCCTCATCATAAATAACAAAAAAGGTAAAATTCTCTTTTGGTGGAGCACCAAGTTGGAGGAGGTGCTTTGTTGGTATTCTGAGTGGGTCATGTACCTAATGAGTGGACTCTTTTCATGTCAAATTTGTTTCTGTTGTTTGCAGGACTTTACAAGATGGTTTGTGAACCTGATGAAACTGATTTGAACATACACATACCTGCTGTTTTGCTTCCACAAGATGCAGGTACAAGGCTGGAAGAAATGCTGATGAGTACTTCATCTGGTGAGCTTCCTTTGGATTTTTATTATTATCTGATGTCTGGAATGCATGTTTTGAGGCAACATTTTTTATTCAATGCTATAATCTTAGTGGTTTTAGAGGGTGAGCCTCGGCACAACTGTGAGGTTGTTGTCTTGTGGTCTGGAGGTCACAGGTCAAATACTGGAAACAGCTTCTTCTCAAGCAGGAATAAGACTATGTACATCTACCCTTCTAGACCCCACTAGGTGGGAGTCTCATGCACTGAGCTGCCCATTTTGTAAGCTTAGTGGTGGTCACAACTTGCAACATCTTTATTTTGCACTGTAGCTGCTATTTTATTTTCCTTCTGGCGGCATGGGTAGATGAATCTCCAATGTTACCTTAAGGAGAGGAGAGCTTGCTAATTTTTTATTTTCTCCTTTTTGCAGTTTCTGTGCAGCTATACTCACCACTTCGGCCAGCTGTTGACATAGCAGAAGTATTTCTTTGGTTGATGGCAGTTCTTACCATATTGTGTGCATCATATTGGTCAGCATGGAGGGCCCGAGAAGCAGCTATTGAACAGGACAAGCTATTGAAGGTCAGTTTTTTTCAAGTCTGTTTTGTATTTCCTCTAGCAGGGTTCTCATATGTTCTCTTGATTTGCTGTTGATCCTACTACTTACTGTCTAATCTTATTTTTATAGGATGCTATGGATGAAGTCCCAGACATTAAAAATGAGGGTGTTAGCAGAGTTGTAAATATGAATGTGAAGGCTGCAGTTCTTTTTGTTGTGCTTGCTTCATGTTTCCTGTTTATGCTTTACAAACTAATGTCACCATGGTTCATTATGGTTTTGATTGTTCTCTTCTGTATTGGTGGGATAGAGGTATGAACATCCATTTAATCAGTCTAAAATTCTAGACGTATGCATTTATCTTGTTTTGTGTTTGGGGGGAGGGGGTGACAATCCTATTTTCTGCACTATTTCTATGCAGAAAAGAAGGTAACTTCTAGCACATTGCACAATTGCAGTTTATAACAACTCTTGGTTGCCATTACAGATTTCAGATTATGTGCATATATTCTATCTTTCCTGCTTTTGCCATCTTTTCCTCTCTCATGTCATCTCTAACCTTATGTTTTCTTGTATGTCCAGGGCTTGCAAACTTGCTTGGTTGCTCTTTTGTCAAGGTTTGATACATCATTCTTTATATATATTACTTTTTGGAAGTCATGATTTTTTTGTAATAGGATCCATCTAGTAGCCATCCCTTAATGCCAGTTAGCTGTATGTTTGAAGGACATTAGATGTTGATGATCTTATAGCTTTTTTTATCTTTACACTTGGTATGCAAATGACAGAAATGATATATGATATTGATAAGGAATCAGGATGCTGTAATACCTCATTGGACTTATGAAAATCATGTCTAAGGCTACTTACTCTCTTGTTTCCTTACATTTGAGAGTAAATTTTTATCCTAAAAGGTTGAGAATGATTTGTACTAGAATGTTTGAATTCTCAACCTTGCACCCTTTTTAATCCTTTTTAATGGATGTTGCTAGTATGTTCCTCTGTTATTTTAGGTTAGTTCAACACATTAATGCAAGTTTTTCCGATACAGGTGGTTCAAGCATGCTGCCGAGTCATACATTAAAGTACCTTTCTTTGGAGCTATCTCACACCTGACTTTGGCTGTTTCTCCATCTGTGTAACATTTACTGTTCTCTGGGCGGTTTATCGCAATCACTCCTTTGGCTGGATTGGTCAAGATATACTTGTAAGGATGAATTTTTCCCCATTCTTAAATGTTTTTCCCTCCGCATCAGACATATCATGTAGAAACTCAAGGGGACAGTACAGGAGGGTACATTTCTCATAATCCATGTCTCCAACACACACTGAAAGGAAATTCATTTGCCCATTAGGATGCAATGTTCTTTTTGGAACCTTTCTTCCTGATTATAACTATTTTGTAGTATTTCTTTGCAAAACTTTACTGGATATCATAATGTTTGCAAGCACTAGATATGTAATATGAAATTTGTTTTTAGTTGTTGTGCTTATTAGGAGAAGCTGTGGAGCAGTGTCCATCTAATCTTCATTTCTCTTTCATTGGTTATTTTAACAGGGAATTGCACTGATAATAACAGTTCTACAGATTGTACATGTACCTAATCTTAAGGTAGTTATTTGACCTTACACTATCATTTTGCTGTGGCTTTATGCCAAACATGTTAAAAATTATTCTTGAATTCTGTTACTTTTAAGTAATAGCCACTGTATTAAGCATTTTGACATTGAATTAATGTTTTCAGATACATCTCTTATGTGAAAGAACTTCGCTAGCAACATGTTTTATATGTTCTGCATGTGGTGTTGCATTGCTTCTATTTTCCACTCCTGTTTGTTTGTCAGTGAATTGCATCTGTTTTGTCATATTTAGAGTTTGCGGTGATATATTTGGGTTGTATGAAATGTTCTTGTATGAAAAAAAGGATGCTAATGTTACTGGATTTGAGTGTTTCATGAATTAGGTTGGTACAGTTCTTCTTAGTTGCGCCTTCATTTACGACCTCTTTTGGGTGTTTGTCTCAACAAAGTTTTTCCGGGAAAGCGTGATGATTGTGGTTAGTCTTATACTTCACACTAACTCATGACAGTTACTAACACCCCATGTGATTACTAGTTTCAATTGCTAACATTACTCTCTATAGGTAGCTCAAAGCTGATAGAAGTGGAGAAGATGGTATCCCAATGTTACTTAAGTTCCCCCGCATCTTTGATCCATGGGGTGGTTACAGCATTATAGGTTTTGGAGACATCCTTTGCCAGGAATGCTGGTAGCATTCTCACTCAGGTTTGATCCCCTCCCTGTATTCCCGCTTTGTCCCTTGCTTGTCTTTAGAATGTCTCCTCAAAATATCCATTAACGTATGCCCACTACCATGCTTTGACAAGCATCACTATAGTCTGTTGTCAACTATTAAGTTTTAACTGCTCATTTCAGTCTTGAAACTGTTCAGATTTGATAGACAGCAGTGCCCGGCAAATCTTGAATTGATGAAAAATGTTTTTATAAATGGTATGATCCGTTCTTGCAGGTATGATTGGCTGGCAAACAAGAACCTTAGAAGTGGGTATTTCTTGTGGGCAATTTTTGCATATGGCTTTGGTGAGAATCAACTAGCAATCTCCTTGTCTGTTATTGACTCTAATAACTTCATTCAACCACTGAAAAGCAGATTATTTCGTAACTGAAAAGGAATAATTTTTTATTATTGACTTAGAGGTTACTTAATGGTCTATTTAGCCAGTACTTACATGTCTGACTTATCTTTTATTTCATAATTTTTGTAGGTCTTCTAATTACATATGTGGCGCTAAACTTGATGGATGGGCATGGCCAACCA
>JAMLFY010000004.1:14198431-14236270 GCA_030441495.1 Dalbergia oliveri | reverse complement strand
GATTTAAGAGTTTTTCAGAGTTATTCAATTTATGTACAAACTAGTTTTAGACGGTAACTATAGAGAAACAAATTAACAATTAATATATGTGATAGATTGTTAGCTTTGGTACCAAGTTGTCCTTTAGTGGACAATCTCGCTCCTAGAGTATTCAGAGAATAAAACTAGTTAGGTGTCCAATATAGGACCTTATAAGATACCCATAAAGGTCAAGAATTTCCAGAGATTATTATTGTTATATTATGTATATATATCCAGATTATTATTTTCTCTAGTAATTATTGCACCACAAGTTTAAAATGATTTCACGATAGACTATGAATTTAAAAAAGTTTTCCTATGAATCTATGAATTTAGAGTGTCTTTCTATGTAGCTAAGTATGTAAATATCAAATGATTTTGTTATGCGTGTATATTACATATATCCTATGGGTGATGGGTGAAGTCTACTCACTGAGTCCATTGACTCACCCTTCTCTTTTCCTCCTACAGTTGTAGGTCCAATTTTACTCAATCACCGTTCCAGTAGATGTAGTTGTTCCAATGGTGAGCTTTACATTGCAGTAAGATTTGGTTTAGGTTTATGTTGTATTAGAGTGTTCTAATAGATGTGTAACAAAATCTGAACCTATTTTAAGATTGTGTATTTATTTTCATAATATATGTATATCCCTATATGTTTCAGAATTTAAGTATAGATTTTAATTACATATTGTGATTGAGATTATATAACAAACTAGTTATGAAGTTATGTTTTCTTTTCCAAGTATTAAACCGAATTTCAGAGTTGTGCATGTTAAAATACTTTTGTCTTACAAATTCGAATATTATATGTTGAATAGAGAAATTGATGACGACCTAGATTTAATTATGTTTTAAGAATGAAATTTACATTATTTCATACATTCGAGGAGTCACGTTACGTAGAAGGCTTAAGTGAGAACCAATACCCCATGTGTTGGTCATGTTCCTGGATTGGTCGTGAAGATTATGTCGTATGAATTTATAAGAAGATCAAATTGGTGAGGATGACTTTGATTATGTTTTTGGCTTGGAATGAGAGTTCATAGAGGGTAATGGAGAGCAATGACATATGAAAAATAGAATAAACTAGTAAAGGTAAAATAATCATTTGATGTATTTTTAAAATTTAGGGTCAGGGGAGGTTTCTATAATGAAATTAAATAAATTAAAGGTATTGGATGTTAATTTGAAATCTAGGTGGATGTAAGTATAATATTAGTAGACTTCAAGGGAGGTTTTTGTAATTAACCAAAAAAAAGAGGAACTAGAATAGAGATGGAATAAATAGATTTGGGAAATATTGTGCACACAATAGATGATTGAATCACTGATGATGTTTGAGCAAATAGGGTTGCGATTCAAATTTCGAATTTTTAGTGCAGTCCAAATCTTATGCCAATCTCATGAAGAAAATTTGGAAATTAATGTGTGACCAATGGATAAGTGGGACATTTATGATTATGCAACACATTCGTTTACTGATTGGTAGAATTCAAATTTATTTATGTGTATTGTAAGGCAAATGCAACGAAGAGAAAGTCGGATGATACATTTACTTTTATTGTTTAGTGTGTTGCATGTTTATACATGTCCAGAAACTCATATAGTCTGAAGAGTGTACAGCCTTGAGGACAAGCATCCTCTCAAGGACACATCGATAAATCCATTAGCTCCATTTCCTATTTTTACTTTTTAATCAGTAATGGAAGATTGAGGATATGGTAGATATGATGCTGCCTCCTCGATCCGTTTCTTATTAATTATTTATATCGTATTTGAACGAACGACAAGCAGCCCCTATAGCTCAGTGGTAGAGCGTCAGTCTTGTAAACTGAAGGTCCGTAGTTCGATCCTGCGTGGGGGCATTTTTCCAATTTTCAGTACTGGTGATGTGGCCGGGAATGTTAGTGCCAGATCTTGTAGGTTGTTTACTTTGAAGTACAAGCAATCACATCATGCGGTTATATAGTGTTGGAACTAAAAAAGTATAAATAGTATAACATTTTAATCAAATATTACATTAATTTTAATCTTATTATTGAATATAAAATATTCCATATTATCAACAAATGTGATAAATGAGATAATATAGTTAAATAATTAAAAAATTACACTTAAAATGTGTCAAACTTAAATTCTAAAGCATATACCGAATCATTAAAGTGTGAATGATATATTATTTTCAAAAAAATAACTTAATATGTGCACACGTATAAATATGCAGTCTTATTTTTATTTTGAAAGTATTGGTTATTATTTATTACCTGAGAGTTGAAACTCCTAAAAGTTATTTCCTCTGGAGGAGGAGAGGAAGCCACAACAATTTTAGCATTCAATTCTACTGAGCCCCACTTCTTAATTAAGGTTCTTTCTCCCATAAAGATGAAAATTTTGTTTGTATGGTATAAGATGCATATGGAGGAAGGAACACATTTCCTCCTTGACCATACAAGAAAATTCCTGAAACTACACAATCCCCCAGGCAGACAGATTCGTACTCAGTAGAATCCACCAAACGAATTAGTCAATGGCTTTGCAGATGGAAAAGTACTGCTACTACTGTATACTACCACAGCAAGTCAGTAATATGTACCACTCCAACGTACTTTCCGAGGTGTTGTCACATTTTGACAGTTTAACACAGCATGCCGGGGAAAAGAAACTAGATTTCCTTTCCCTATTCATATGACATCCCCATTCACTGTTCCCAGTTGGTCAAAAAATATTTATAGTATACCATTAGTTTAGTTTCCGTGAGAATATAATAGTAATAATAAGGTTTTATCAAATTAGTGTCCTGATTAAGGAATAGAGGAAAGAAAATTTTCACACCAAAGAAATAGAGTTAAGTTCTCGAAGCATTGAGGCCCAGTACAAAATTTTAAAATTTACTATTTTAGTATTCTTAATCAGTGTCTAAAAAGACATTTATCAGAAATAAAGTATAATAAAAATAGTATTAAAATGACAATGGTGGCCAAGTGAATGGAACCCTTTGGGCATATTTAATTACGAAATTATCTACACAGGTACAATCAACCTGTTCATTGCAATTTCTAGGTTTTCGTTCTTTTTCATTTATCTTGTTAAAAAAAGCTTAGTTATTGTTGTATCCTAGACAGGAGTGAAGCCTTCCATCAATTTAATGCACTTACTCACCTCACCTGAAGGATGCAAACAATGTAAGAACCCACACGAATGAGCGCATGCTGCTCCATAACTGCCACATTTAATAGGCTTCATAAAGTCCCTACTTTCTTAAAAGAAAAAAAAAAGTCCCTATTTTCTGCAAGTGAACCATACTGCTCAGAATTAATTTGATTTTCCCTCCTTAGTTGATCATATCATGAGCAACATTTGTCAAACAATAAATAATTCGAACAAAAAAAAAATTAGTATATCCACTAAACAGGGATAAGAAAGCATGATGACAAGCATGTCTCCATTCTGGTGCATCAATGCTGATCAGTATTGAGACATGATTCAAGCAGTGTCAAAATTTTGACAGTTTCCTAGATAAATTCAGTAAATTGAGGAAACCTATGCATATGCACCAAAACAAATACTATTCCATACATTCAGCAAAGTAACATGTATGAGAAATGGGATTTTGACTTGATTATTGTTCTAGCTTGGCATGGAACAGATAAAAATCCAGACCACCATCTTGAACTATCACTTCTTAGGAACTATGTAAAACAAAAGTGAGTATATCACATGACAGATTGTTATAGTCATAAATCATAATCTATCAATACTGTGTAATATGCTCTGCATAGCCAAAATGGACAACAGAACTAGGGCGATAAATGTTACACTTATGACTGCAAAACACTGACAAATACTTTGGATGCGGTGAGAAATAACAACTAACAAAGAAATCTACAGAAGGGGTATTAGATTCTAAGCAATGTGAAGAAAGTTCAATGAAACGGTATGGATAAGTTTTATTAGAAATCCTTTGTATAATTCAAGAGTTTCCTTAGAAGGTACAAAATCTAAGCTGAAGCATGAATTTGGACATTTGAAATAAGCCTAGTGAGTTTGCTTAATGTTTCACGAGCAGATATTGTATCTGGATGATCTTCGCCACAAATCGAAGTCCTGATAAAAACAGTCTTCCTGATTAGATCTTCTCCTATCTCAAATTGTGCACCTCTTAGCATTAACTTGGCCCTAGTCTCAAGTACAGTGGCTCTACATAAAGCCAGCTCTTGCCAAAGGCAAGGATTCAACTGAGCATTAGTCTGGACAGACCTCCAACAAAGTGATTTGTCAAACCACTTGTCAACTGGGGTGACAATGCTTGGTCTGCAGCTTCTAAGGCATTGGTGCACAGGCGCAGAAGCTCGAGAGCAGCAGCGCAGCGAGAATATGTAATGAATGTATGAATGGCAAGAGGAAGAACCACTCTTTTGACAAGATATAAAAGCTCAGACACCTTGAGCTCAACAACTACAGGATCATGACCAAATCCAAATAACAGAAAACATGCAGCCCATAAATGTTCGAGATTCTGAGATATCGACCCTTGACTGATAACAGCTTGAATCATTGCTTGTGCAGCTCCATTAACTTCTCTTTTCCGGGCATACAGTTTGATTAGCTCGTTGAATTGGATATAACCCTGCTTAGTACTGCTTCTTGCAATATTAAATCCTAGCAGCAAAGAAGATGCTTCCAATTCTGATTTTTTGGTGTATGGGGATGTTAATCCACAAGTAAAGGATTGCAGTACTTTTCTCCAGAAACAATTTCCCTGGCAATTTTCTGGTATCTTGTGGGCTGCAAGTGCCAATAAGGAAACTGGAATAGCACCAGATGCAAACCATCCACTTGCCAGCACCATTCTGGTTGCCAAGCTTCTTGGGCCATCTGCATGATCAAATATGGAGAAACAAACATCAAAAAGTTGGAGAAGGAAAGTGTTCTTCCTTAACAACTTTGCTTCTTTACCACTCCATGACATGTCCTTTAAGGGCATTCTGTTTATTGTATCAAGGAGCCTGCTTGGGTTTATGGGTAATTCTGACAAAATTGCACTGACAATGGCAAGGCCTAAAGTCAACCTTCCAACTTTCTCCTCAATAGTTCTCAGTGCATCAATCTCTGCAACTGAATAGTCCTTGCCACTACCTAGCATTAATGACATGGCTTCAACTCCTGATAAGTATGAGAGTTTCAAAGGTTCCAAGTTCATGACGCAAGGAAGGCGTGTTGATATGATTACATGGGTATCTCCACCAAAACGGGGAGAAGATCCATCACAAGTTTGTGATCCCACCAATCTTTTTCACTTTCCAGGTTATCAATGATCACAAGATATGGTATGTTTCTCATAAGTTCTTTGCGAACCCTAGAAATCGCCGCAGCCTCCTGCTCTTCGAAGCCTTTTATCCTAGTTTTCTCTGAACTATTCTCAACCCCCACATCAACTTCTAAGAATGACCTGAGGTTCAGATAGTTTTGCCTTATATATCTGCTCTCCCCTCCTATCCATAAAACCATCTTGTATCTCTGGTGAAATCTGTAAGCAAATTCAAGAATGAGTTCCGTTTTTCCAATTCCTGCATCCCCTGAAACACAGGCAATCCCTTTCCCATACAACGTATTCATTCCTCTTTTCCTCCTAGTATACTTTCCACGGTTGAGCCTTGAATGGTAGTGCCTATGAGAAAATTCAATACCTTGCATTTCAATATCTTTTTCTGACTCCTTCCATACAACTGGTTCTTTTTCCTTCTTGCAGCCATTTCCTATATGCCTTTCCCTCCATCTTTCATCTGGCATATTACTCTTGCCCAAACCAATTGTCAAATTCTTTCTCTTGGGTCTAGCCTTAAGTTCAATATAGTCCTTCTTGCATCTCCAGTTACATCGCCAAAAAGCATAAACTCCAGTTGTGAAAGCTCTTTCTTTCTGCCAATGAAGTTCTCATTTCGGGTCAAAGGAAACTCCTCTTTTTCTATTTTTTCTCTCCACTTTGTCAAATGCTCTGCAACACTTCTCCTGCCTAACCTCATTGCTAATAATGTGACAGCCCTTAGTATGCAATCTCTCCAGTTTCCATCCTGAGCTTCCAATTTCCATTCATCCACCCGACATAGGCCCTGCACGGCATCTTTCCACTCCTGCTCCAATCCTTCGTACAAAAGCCAAAGTTCACCTCCATGTTTTTCCCACAGCTCACCCCTCTTTTCAATTATATCCCGGACAAGACAATCAGCTGGACTCAAATCAAAATATATTGGGACCAAATTCTTCTTGCTAGCGAAAAACTGCAGCTCCTCAATGGTGTATGGGTTCTTGAAAGACTTCTTTGTTATAATTACTATCCCAAAAGAAGCAGCATCCATAGCCCTCTCCACAATGCCAAGCTTGCGAGAGTTCCTACATTGAGCCCTGTCTGATACCAAGCAGCTGATTCCTTGAAGTTCTAATTCAGCACCCAGCCAATTAACAAATCGTAGTAAAGGGGGTTTCGAGCCATGTAATCCTATGAAAACATCACAATTCCTCAGTCTATAAGAAGAAAGCGATTTGGAAACTGGAGTTGATGGAGTTCTATGGCATCTGTATTTCTTACTTCTTGTCCCTTTCTGCCCGGAATAACGATCATCATGGTGATAGCAGGAACTAGACATGCTGCTACTAGAGATGCCAACTGAGGAAGATATACGCTCAAGTTTCTGCAAATCACCTGAATTACAGCCTGCTGGAGAAACAGGTAAATCAGAGAAGGTACATCCAACATTCACTATAGACTTTGGTTCTGGAATCATGGAACTGGAGCTAGGGGGAGCAGCATCTGAATGAATTCTGCTACTTGGAGCATCAGGTCTGGTTGACTCTGACAAATGGAATGGTGGTGATCTTGGAGAGAAAAGGGGGACTGATTTGCTGAAAAGAATGCTGAAGATGAAGATGACATATTCCTTGAAGTCATGGCTTTCAAGGACCCAAACATGGGGCTGATCTCTTCTTCAATATCCATGATTGCAGTGATACGGTTCCCAATTATGGAAGATGCCAAATCCCATGCACGCAAGCAATTTATAGGAAGAGCCCTCTGAATTTGGAACAATATGTCCTAGTCAATCATAAGAAGTATATTCCAATAATCCAATAACCAATATGGAAAAAATGAAGCAGAACTGAATGTACTACATTGTTATGTTGATGGTAGTTAAAACAGATAACAAAAAATGTCTCCATCTAAGTAATAGATCTCAAAATTTACACACACACACACACACACACACACACAAAAAATGAATTGAAGAAAGAAAATTTAAATTTGTCAACTCAAGAGCAGCAAAAAATCATTCCTAGGTAGCTAAGAGAATCAACTTATATGAAAAACTTACTTTACAGAAAGAATTTGATACTGGACAGTGAACACACAAGGAAAGAGTCTCTCTCTCGGGACAAGTATTGCTGCATCGAGGGGCATATCATATCATATGCAATAGACTCAAAAAAATAGAAGTGGAAAAACACACAGAATTTGAAAACTTGCGGCAAAGTGATTCACTAACCAAATTCAAAATCAAAGAAGGTATCATCATCATCATAAAGAAGAAGATGATTATATAACACCATTTCAGATTTTTTTCAGCGAGTGAGAAAGTGTGCTGGTATAACCATAAAAGTTCATTGTGATTCAGATCTGAATACTTACGAGGATGCCAAGCTGAAAAAACACAGTTTCGTGGATTAATTCACTGTTCTGCCTCCATCCAATCCATCTCGTTTTCTCAGAACCAATGAGGAAGTGTCACAATACATGAAGACTTAGCACCATTCCAATTCATAAGTACTGTTTAATTTGTAACTGTAACGATAACGAACTCGAGCAACACACCTACGAAAATTAAGAAACACATCATTGCAAGAAGAAAAACAAAAATACAGATTCACGTATAAATATATCCATAGTATATATATTATTATTATTGTTATACAATATACAAATCATTAAGGGTTCAAATAGATCAGAACCATTGAGTGGAAAGGCCAAAAATGGAGACACGTCTTGAGAAACTAGTGAGACATGTCGATGAGTGAGTGGCCCGTCAATGAAGTGAGAAACAATAATGGCCTCAAATTGTTTTGGGGAGACCCATTTAGAAAAAGGATAGAACTTGGTTGAAAATGAAGGCCAAAAAGAGCTCGTACCTTTTTTGTTTCAGAACGGGACTAGTGTGTGATTCAAAGAACAAACAAAGTCTTGAAGGGTTCAGAAAGCACTAGCTGTTTTTTGATAAGCACGCCATTTTGTATGTATATATAACTAGAAACCTGTCTCAGAAAAAACACACTCTCTCTCTCTCTCTCTGTCTTCCTTTGCTTCTATAACTTAACCCTTTTCACACTCTATTATATGCATATCTATATTCTATATTCTATGTATGTGTCTATCTTTTTGGTATTATTTCTCTGAATTAGAGTGTTCTCACCTCTGGGGCCATTTTTCTATTATTATGGGGGGTAGAGAGGAGTATTTTCAAGGTCTGCAAGAGTGAGAAGTTGGCCTGAAGAGGGAAGGAGCACCGGTCGAAGAAGGCAATGGGACCCTGACTAGTGAGTGACTCACTAGGGTAATGGTTGGAATGAAAGTATATTGGCTCCACTACTCCCCATATTTATACCACTGTTAATTTTTGCAGATATTCATGGTGATTTGATTTGGCTGCATTTTGTTTTTGCGTTCACATCACTGTCCAAAGGGTTGTTGCCTTTTTAAATTTGTATCTTTGTGGTATGGGTGGCTTAAAAAGGTCGCTTTGATTTTTTTTTTTTTTTTAATGAATTGATTAAGATTAGGATAGTCCAAAGCAAAAACGTCGTGTTTTGTTGTACTTTGTAAGGATGATATGATGATATGTTTGTGTGGCGACATATAAGTGAAGAGACGTTTTGATGTTCTAACTTCTAAGGAATACTCTCCCTGCAATGCGCACCCTTTTATCGCTTGTTTATCCTATTGTGCTGTCCTGTGTCCTGTTGTACTTCTATAGTGGTTTTATTTATTTATTTATTTTTCTCTATTTGCAGAAATACTGAAATAGTCTCAGACCTTTCGGACAGAAGGAATGCTTATCTAAATTGGAGAATTCTATAATATCTATAATACACCTAAATCGAGAGGGGGAGGATAAATATTAGTCATTGATAAAATCTTATTTTCACCTAGTTTTATTTTTAAATTAATATATCATTGTTCAAAATATATGGTACATTTATGATCTCCTTAATTTTAGTCGAGATTTCAGGGATTATTTGTTTCGATTCTTAGAAATAAATTTTACATTTATTTACTTAATAATATATAATTCTTGAAATATATGTAATGATTTGTAATATATTCTTGATATATTTAATGATACCATAATTATGGAGATAAGTGAAGTAAATTAGAGATATTTTATTTTTTTATTTGATAATTATTATTCCTGAGTCATGAAAATATTTTATTCCCACTCTTTATCACTCTATCATAGGAATAAATATGCTCAAAATGTGAGAATATCTATTTTTTGAGAATAATTAATATTCAAGAGTAATTTTATAAAACTTATAGTAAATATAGAAATAAAACATTTCCAAATGATTACTCATGGAAATGAATTCATAAAAGTCGAAACAAACATCCTTTGAGAGTTTTATATACAATGGATTTAAAGGAAATGACACATAATAAAATGGGATAAAAAGGAATAAACAGAAAAAAAAAGTATATTCTTATAATTAAATGTTTTATTAGTGGAATGACAGAAAAGAAAAAAAATACCAGCATTTTATCAATGATTTTCCGATTTAGAGAGGGAAAAAAGGAGTGATAGGAGATAGACGATGTCCTCCATTATCATTCCACTCTCTCTTTTCAAATTATTCTTTGTTATAATTTTAATTTTAATAAAATTAACCATTCTCCTTTTTGTAATTCTCTTCACTAGTCATTTGACATGTATGATGCATAAGATAATAATAAAAAATAATTTATTGATGATTATCCAAAATAAATAATAATTTATTTAAAAATATATTATAGAAAATTGAGTATATAAATTTATTTTGAAAATAAGTTAATAGTTAAATAATTAAATAAATTAATAAAATATAAATATGCCATTTTATTTTATATATTATTTTGAATATCATGTTTATAAAGTTAAAAAAATCCTAGTAGATAACCTTTAACTAACAATAAATAATTTATTTCATAAAAAATTTTACACGTTTCTAAGTTTAAATTGTTAAATAAAAAAAGAATAAGTGATAATTTTGTTATATCATGAGCTATTTATAATAATATAATAGATATCCATGAGCGAAAAGACATGTCCCCTATCCCTCGCCTTCATTTAGAATTTTGTCTCCTATCAACATCCCATCATGAGTTCCCATTCTCCATAGGGATTTGAATCCTATAGGTATTCATGGGTTTACGAAAAAATTTCAAAAAGAGAAAAATTTTAAAAATACTTGGAATTTTAAATATAAATATTCATAATAACAAATATTACTAATAATGCAACATAATCCAAATTAAAAATAAAAATATATATATAATGCAAATTCAATAAAAAATTTAAAAAAGATGTTTTAAGGTTTTATATATGTGTGTGTGTGTGTGTGTGTGTGTGTGTAAGGAATTGGTATGTTTCATAAAGCGAGGACCCATTCCCCATCCCTTGTTTAACAAATAAGGACATTGTCTGTCCCCGAAGACTTAACTTGTCCCCATTTCTGTCCTCATTATGGATAATCTTTGCAGGTACTCACTTCAATGGTTTTTTTTGTCATCCCTAATCAATTATATATTTTTAGTAAATTAAAATATTTAATTTATGTGATTTTAATTATACTTCATTTCCTTATGCATCCGCCTTTTAGTAAATTAAAATATCAATTTTAAAATATATAATTAATGTGTTATAATTAATAAAAAATATAAATAATCATAATTTACCTCATATCAATTTTTGCAGTAGCATCGATGATATAATTAATTTCAATAAATAATTAGTATCATTATCAAAGAAGTGTAAATTGTGGAATTGAATTTTAATAAAATGTTTTAATATTGAAAAATCAAAGTTTTATTTTTGAAAAAAATTAATATGAAAAATTTGTCGAATTGATAAGTTGGAGTATTTAAGTTGCAAAAAATCAAATATGATATAGTGAGATAGATAGATAGATAATTTTTTTTTTATGATTTTTAAAAACTCTAGATTTTAAGTTAAAAACTTTTCGAAAAAATTGAAAAATAAATTGTTGATATATCTTTTTAGGAAAGAGAAAGATTTAGGATAAAATATGCAATAGTTTGGGAAAAAATATGCACGTAAAAATTAACTATGCAAAATGAATCCAATATACAATACTCCTCCATCCACTTATAAGTGTCTTCTAATAAATACTGGAGAATTCTACATTAAAATCAATGTACATGGATATAATTTATGTCCAGGTACATTGATTTTTTAATGTACTAAATTTTCGTTGTTTCCCTAGGGAGAGTAGAAGGAATATTTTCCAACATTTGAGTTGAGAAATGAATTTGAAATTTTTGGTTTGATTTATTATTTTTTATGGTGGTTATCGAAAATTATATTTGTGCAAAGGTGGCAATTTTTCTTCAAATATATGAACGCGTTTTTTATGCATTTCAATTTATTTTCTTTTTATTAATAATATTATAGCATTTTAATGATGTAATACCTTTCGTTGCAAAGTCACATATAAGTTATAAAAAATTCCAATTATAATATTTTAAGACTTGTAACATTTTGAATATTTGAAAATTGTGGAATAGATAATTGGTATAATATTCAATGTAGAATATGTGTTAATAGAAGAGATATATGATCAGTATAATTAAAAATAATTAATAATTACAATACAAATAAAAATTTAAAAGTTTATTTTAAATATAAATATTGTTAAAATAGTGGAGTATAAATTTCTTAATCAATGATATATAACAAAACTTTCCTTGAATTGAATCTAAATTATTAGTAATATAGATATAGCTTACCATTTTTCCAAACACAGTCTTAAAATGTAAGACATGAGAGGGTTTTAAAAGCAAAGAAGTAATTTTGCAACAATATTGTTATATATATATATATATATCATGGAAGAACTTTGTTTTTTTTTTCTAGGTTTGAGAAGAAAACTAATGATTGACATGACCAGTGATGCCTCATATAATATGTGTAATTTTACTATTTAAAATTTTTTAACTATTGTGCAAAATCTATGATAATTCTTTTCAATCATAATTGAGGAGATTTCAAATAAGAAACCAGACACATTTATTAGTAATATTATGAATTCATATATTTAAACTGGAGTTTAATTGTGATGTACTAGCAATATAAAAGTGTTTATATATTATCAAATGTTGCCAACAGTGCGATACCAGTGAAATTTGAAGAAATAATACTAACAGAACTCTAGGGAAAAGAAATGAACCACTATTTGTCATGGAATCAATAGAACTCTAAATCAATCTCTAGCTACTCCAACTTCACCTCATCCAAGGTGAAGAAACATCATAACATAGAAACCATGGAAGACACCCCAAGAACATGAGAAATAGGGAGAAAAGGAAGTAAAAACCATAAGCTAAACATACCTTAAGTTTGGAGGATGCATTCAAGCTAGATTTGATAGAAAATGAAGAAAATGGAGTTTGAAGGGTGAAGAGAGGTTAGGGACAAAGTTTCTGGTGTTTGGGGGTGGAGGGGTTGTGTTTTGCATGGTCTGAACCCTTAAAAAGGGTTTTTAAGAAAGTTTGACTATCGGGCACAAATGACGCGAGGCCTTTCCCAGCGCCACCGCTTTATTCTCTACGACCGCTGTGGTCTCCAAAGAGGTTTTTCTTACATCTTTGGATTATAACTCAAGTTCTGTATTATTTGGGTAGATTGTGTCAATACTCAATTATTTACATTTCTTAATAAATTAATGTCCTCATTTATTTTATTCTCCATTAACTTTAAAACATAAATATAAATAAGGAAATATCCCCCATTTGGATTCAAATAAAATATCATAAAAATTAAAATCCCAATAAATCAAAAATCAAATTTTGGGTTTTAGTTCAAATCCGAATTTTCAAGATTTTCTAAACTTGTGGGCTAAAAATAAAATGTTTAAAGGTTTCATAAAATTAATTAAAAAGTATTCTTTAACTTATTTTCCTCTTGGAACAATTACTATGACTTTTGATCCAAAGATTGTGGTTCTATCATGTAACCCTCCAAGAACATGGGGTCCAGACTTAGTAAAATTATAACTGATGACAATAAGGGTAACTAATACCCTTCCTGATTTGAAAAATTTTTAAACTTTTTATTTAAAACTAAGGAATTACATGAGGGTTTGGAGAAAATAGGGAAAAACGAGAGGGGAAGAGTTGTATAGGATAGGGGTTTCAGGAGTGAAGGACGCCGTTGGTACCGTTCACTATGGGGGACCGCTATGTATGACTTATAGCGGTTAGGGGTATCAAGAACCTCCTTCTGTGGAGGACAGCCATAGCAAGTTGACAGATCGCCAAAACCGCCAGCCCATCCCTTTTAAAACCAGACCAACCTGCCAGGAAAACCTTAAACCAGTGAACGGCATGGATTAGTATGGTCCAATTCTTCAATTGGACCGATTGTGCATTGAACCCGAGAGACCAATGACGATTAAGAATCCGGATAACAGGGATGGGGTGGGCCAACATGTATGTGGGCAAGGCAAGGAAAGGAAATTCCAGAAATTAATTCTAAAATTCCAAATATGGGAATCGAACCCATGCCTTGCATGTGAGCAGTGTGAATCACTACCATTGAGCCACCATATTTCTTGTGTTAAATTGTATTTTTATATATTTATTTAATTAAAACCACTTCAACTAATTGAACCAGGAACCCATCCATTGATCACTAGCCCCAGAACCCAATACCTTTACCGAGTTCGATCACTTGTCCGTTATGAAAACTATGCATGTGATCGTCATAGCAATGACAGCAACACCAACTTCTGTATTTTCTCCATCTGCATTAAGGGCCTTATCCGCACATAGGTCCAAGCTGTCCTTAGAATTACGAAACTTATTTATGAAGCTTACTTAGATATTACAATTATAAATATAGAAATTACATTTTTTTAGTGTAAATTAAATCAAATCATTACCCTAATTTAGCACATGTGAAGCTGATTATAACCATGAAATTAAATAAATATGAAATATTAAAATTTGAATTGTAGGAAAATATCTTAAACTTCATTCTTTAATTATTGCAATACAATTTTACTATTAAATACTGGTAATTTTTAGTGATATTGTAATGATATATAATAATTATGGTTATGATTTTTTTGAAATTATTAATTGCTAAAGTTATTAAAATTGTGGATTCTAAATTATCCTAGAAGTGGCATGTGGTAAAAAAAATTTTGAAATTAGTTTGAATTATTTGTAATATAGATTAAATTCTTCTATTACATAATTTTTCAAATAATTCATATAAAATTCAACTATATTTATTATTGTTGCATATCAAGATTAGATAGCAATGCAGTTTTAAGAAGAAAAAAAATGCACTTGTTAGCGAATCCTTTTCATTTGACCATATCATTTATAAGCCAATTCTTAAGGGAGAAAAAAATAACAAGCAATTCATTTTAGACTAGATTTTTGAGATAAAAGTTTCGAGGAAGGGGAAAAAAATGTTGTATTTCGAAGCTATTATAAGTCACAATTTCACATAACTTATGGATAAACGTAACGTACTGAGAAAAGACTACTCATAAGAATCAACATTTATGTCAACACCATTCAGTCACATTCAGTGAGCCACTAATTATTTAAAATTTTAAAATGAAACATGATTTTTATGAACTAAAGAAAAGGATGGATGAGCCAGAAAGATAACAATATGTAATTGACCTATATGATTTGAAAGGAACAAGTCCGAGTAGCAGTTAGTGGGGACAGGCACAACAGTTCTTGCAAATAAAATAGGAATGAGCATGTAAACAAAAAAAAAAAAAAAAAAAAAGGAAGTAGCAGGGAGAGGGTTAGTTTGGGAATTTTTATTTTTTTAATTACTTTTTTAAACTAAGGGGTCACGAAGATCCAGATTAGGAGTAATACATGAATATGAATATGAATGTATTGGTTAAAAAAGGAAAAAAAATAGCGATTGGTTTCAATACTAATTTTTTAAGGGGTCACTCGTTTCTAACATTCGTCTTAACTCTTAAGTCATGTTTAGAAGTGATTGATCGCAATGATAACTTTTTATTACTACATACATACTTGCAATTTAGGAGTATTACCATTTTAAGAATCTCATTCTAAATGGCTCAATTGTGTTTATTTGTACTTGGACATTTTATATGCCTCACTTCCGATACTGTCTTTTGCAGTTATCACTCGACGGGTTGGAGAAAATATCTCTTATTCCAGCGGTCAAGCATATTGAGACAGCCACCATCTACCATTCAATTGATCATTAATTTAGGCTAGAAGAAAACCCTCATGAAATATCAACTCATAGAGATTGATTGGTTAGGATAAAGGTGGAAAAAATTATGAATGAATCCTATTTGTAATTTTATAATGAAATTTATTCATGCTTTTTTTTTTAAAGATTTTCATCCTTCAATCAAATTCACTTTCATTTAACATTTAATGGAGAAAAAATAAAGCTATTTGGCTGGATTGAAAAAAGAAGGGAAAAAAGTTATTTGAGAACTGCATATATGCCCCTTACTGTTTTTTGTTTCAAGTATATATGCTCTTATTTAGCATTGTAATATAAAATTATGTGAGTATATAAGATTGTTCCTCTTGAAAAGCATAATTGGAATTATGGAAAAATAAGTAAATATAACTAATCATACTAAAACTAATATATTTAGATAAAAATTATTAATATTTCCTTCATATGTTTAATGTAAAGATATTTAAAAATAAAAATATCTCAAAAATTTGATAAATTGAGTTAAATGGATGGAATATTCACTATAAAAGAAAAACGGAAATCATTATCAAGGGAGAACCCGAGCACAGCACAAAAGGACCGTTTGGTTGACTTAAAGCAAATCGCATTGGTGTTGTAACCAATTAGTGTGAAAGCTGGTTCCTTTGAGAGTGTGGGAGCACATGCCCCCATGTGAGACCACATACGGATTTACGCCTCTCCGATCAAGGGCTTGGATTGAGACACATCCCGCCGGGGAATCCGTAATACTATATGAAAAAGACAAAAACAAGTTTGAAGTGATTAATCCATTAGCGACCCAAAAATTATATGTTCCCTACCTTCGTAGCCATTGCGGAATCGAACTGCAAATTCATCATTAATGGACCCAAATTTTGCATAGGCTTTATCTAATACTAAAGTCACAATTTGTTGTTAAATATATTAGTTTTTCAATGTATTAAAATAACACAGTTTTATCATGATTATTAATAAATAATAGAGGAAGTAGAAATTTTGATATTTTCAAGGTATGGACCCATTTTAAAATGAATTGTGTTATTTATACTCATTATGTGTGACATTTAACTTATACCCCATTGACCAGGATAATAATGTGGACCCATTCAGTATGTTTAATTTCCATCTAATGATGAAAAAATATTAGCGGTATTGTTTCACACACAATGAGTATAAATAATATTTTTCTTTTAAAATTTTGTATCTTGCTTTATTTAGTATCCTTAATCAATGCCCTTAGCCAAACCTTTTTGCAAATACTATAAGGAAATGTGTGTATTAAATTAAATGGAACTAAATTGTTGGGTTTTCTGTGAGTGAGAGTAATTTATTGGTCTGATCGGATAGCCAATTATGCTTGTTCTAGACTAGTCGGTGTTCATATTTTCTCTAACTCTCCTATTGTGGTGGCATACCTAACACATGATGCAGATGCCAGATGGGGTTTCTCTCCCACTACATTGGAAAGATAAATGTATGATTCACAATTGTTATGAATTTGGTTTAATTAAATGTAAGGGTAATTAACAGAAACTCCTCCTCTTGAGGTTTGCAAGAATGATACTCCACCCATTTTCACTAAAAAACATCACTCTATCCCAATGACTTAATGGTACTAACATGAGTTAACAATGGTTCGGTAGTATTGTGAAAAAAAAAAAATTACTTTATCAAGTTGACATTACATATCTTCCCCACATATAACCTGAAAGAAACTTCATTCCTCCATGAACCACACTCACTAGGTGAGACCATAATTGATAGTCCTCCTTTCAACCAATCCTTCTAATCTCATTCCTTTAAATCTCTAATACCTAATCCTAATCCTTTGAATTCCCCCTTCCCAATCCTTCAAATTCCCAAAATTTAACATTGACACCTCAATCCTACTACCCAAAAATGGAGGAATAACTATTATCTTTTTATGTCACTTTTGGATTCAAGTAAGATGAGAAAGAATATCTCTAGATGATTGTTTTAAGATGGCCAAAATCTCTAACCACTACTAATATTTAAATAATTCCAGATCAATAAATCTTGAGATAAAATAAACATTTCCATTAAAAAGAAGTTGCAATGTACCAAAGCACATAAATATGCCCCTAACAAAAAGAATCTTATCTAAGAGCAACATACAAGCAAAAAGAACAAGTTCTAACCCTGACAAAAGTAGACATCTAACTAGTTTCTAAACTTATAAGTACCCCTATTCATTAGTGCAAAAAATATAGAACCAGGTCAACAAAAGGAGCACAAGTACTAGTGCATCCTGTCCAATTTGAGTTCCAGCATGAGATGAAGATCCCATAGTAGCATCATTCTAAATTCCAAGGAGAAAAGGTCTAAACCAGGAGCATTTGCAGTTGATGAAGTCCCTATAGGAGTTTGAGTTCCTATAGAGCTACCATTATTGCATTGGAGAATCAAGCTTCGAACCCTTGCTTGTGGTGGCACTGAGAGAAGCTAAGCGGAAGACAAAAGATGAGAAATCTTGAAGGTGCAGAAGATGGAACGTTGGTTGTGTTAGTAGTTTGATTCTCCTACTAAATGAGATGTGTAAACCCAAGGTAGGTGAGAAAGGTTAGCAAATGGTAAAAGTTATCGAGGATATAACTCACAGTTATCTATCATGTTTGTTCACTAATAGTGTGCTTGAATATTGGGGTGGAATGATGAGGTTTGATGAAAATAGGGTGGAGTGTCATTCTTGTAAATCTCAAGGGGGTTTCTATTAATTACCCTAAATTTAATGTTATCATAAACAACTTGATTTTGTTTCTAGTTATAAAAATAAGAGAAAACATCCAAATTGGTCCTTAATAATTTCTTTGATGGACAAATTAGTTTTTGATAAAAAAAATATTAATATTGAGGTTCTTCACAATTATAAAAATATGACACTATAAGTCTCTCATAATTTTATTGATGGATAAATTGGTCTCTGATAATAAAAAATTAATGTTAAAGTCCCTCACAATTGTAAAAATAGAACGTAATAGGTTATCTACTAACCCCAACCTATAAAATGTTGACATAGACTTTAATTATTGATCTATGTGGCATCCATTGATCCTAATAAACACTAACTAAAACATTATTTTGTTTTTATTTTCCTTTCTTACAAATTCCTTCCTAAACATTCCAATATTTTACTATACCCATTATCAAGAAAGAAACCCCTAGCCTTAAGCTTATCGTTATAAGAAATGAATCAAATCTAGAATTGAATTCTTTATGTTTTATCATCACCTTATTCTGAGGCACTATGATATCAATATCATATCATAAATTCATCATCATTTCCCTAAAAGAGCTATCTACTAGAGTACGATGATTGCATTTATAAAACAACACAATATAATCATGCTTAATATGGGATGCTCTATTAAATTTTGGAATGTTTAGGGAGAGATTCACAAAAATGAAAGGATGCATTTTAGTAAATTAATGATGATTAGGATTATTAGGTGCCACATAGATCAATAATTAAAGTTCACTTAGCATTTAGTAAGTAGCTGAGTGAAGAACCTATGGTGTCTTATTTTTATAATTGTAAAAGACATTAACGATAATTTTTTTTGTCAACTGAATCATTTATCCATTAGTAAAATTGTTAGGGACCTATACTGCCTTATGTTTGCAATTACTGAGACTTTCAACACTACTATTTTTTTGTTAGTGATCAATTTTTTCATCAATGAAATTGTAAGGACCTATAGTGTTCTATTTTTATAATTGTGAGAACTTTTAACATTAATTTTTTTTGTCAAGGACTAATTTGTCCATCAATAAAATTGTCTAGAATCAATTTGGAGGTTTACTCTAAAAATAAAAAGTTAGTTGGTATCCTTCTCATATATTGAAAAATGATGTTCTATTCTGCCAAAAATGAAACCTATATAATTTTTTGCTTAGTTTAATTTTGGCTTATGACAAATGTAAAACCATGTACTTGAATTACTTTATTTTACAATTAACATATTTTTAAGAGATTCTTGAGGAAGAAGATTATTTTCAACGCAAACACAAAGTCCATATTGTGAGATGGTGACCATATAACTTATTGACAATTGTTTGAGAAGTTTCAAATTTATGCAATTGACATATAGTTTGTAATTTTCGATTTTATCTATCAAGTTTTTGACTTTTTCATTTCAAAATACATGTTCTAATAGATAATTGTTAATGGTGCCAGCTACCATGGAGTTACTAGTCAATACCTTCTCATACATTTACCTATGTGGCATGTATGGGCTTGCACAATTTATACATACAACCACATTTCTTAAACGTGGTTAAATGAAATTGAATATATGGCTAAACACTAACTTCAGCTCTCCTGCGGTCTCCCTTATCTTCCTCCATCCTCACTTCGCCACCTCCGCTTCACCCTCCGACGATGGCGACCGCCCCACCTCGCCATCTCCTCCATCCTCCATCCTCTGCCACCACCATTACCACCCTTCCTTCACCCATTCTAAACCCAAATCCCCCCTCTCTCTCTTTCTCCTCTCTCACAACCACACAACATAAACCTTATTCTCGTTGATCTTAAATTAGGATTTATTTATTCTTACTCTTTTTAAGTTCATCAATCCATTCAATTTGGGTTTTGGATTTGACACTCATGTACAATAAGCCATGGTTTTCTAGGCGTTCAACAAACTAAGGGTGCTTGTCCTTCATCCTATCATAGACAACATGGCTCAGAACTATGGGGGTCTCAACCCACTCGTAGCTCCACCTTACAAAAGAAGAACAACTTTAAAGGGAACTCGTGAACCTCTGGCGGTGAAGACACAACCAAAAATGTTGGTTGGGGATGAATCGTTGGCGGTGACACAACCAACAATGTTGGTGCAGTCGCGATGCCTCCTACGTAAGGGAGCTCCCAGCCGAAGGCTTCGACGAAGTCGTTGAAGTTGGTTATTAAGGGGAAGCCCATGAAGTCTAAAGAGCAGAGCACCGGATTTGAGGAAGGGTTCGTGGGTTTTGATGGACTGCGTGATAATTGGGATTGCGAGGAAGAAGGAGGAGTAGATATTAATGAATGGAACTCCATTGTAAAGCTTCTATTGTGGAATCTGGATTTCCACGAACGACTTTGCCACGACATTGCCATGCTTCTTTCTCTCTCTCTCTCTCTATCATAGTATTTGGGTTTTTAGAGAATGGGTGAAGGATGGAGTGGTAATGGTGATGGTAGAGGATGGAGGAGATGACGCGGTGGAAGAGTCACCGTCGTCGAAGGGGTATGGCTGAGGTGGGGAAGTAAGGGTGGAAGATGACAAGGGAAACCAAGAGGAGGGTTGAGAGTTTGTTGGCGTTTAGCCATACATTCAATTTCATTTAACCACGGTTATGAAATGTGGTTAAATGTATGAATCATGTCACGCCCACACACTGTTACATAGGCGACTGTATGGGAAGGCATTGACTCATGAATGTAGGTGAGAATCCGCCATTCTTAATAGCACAATATGAAATGTACACATCCATTTTAGCCTAGATAAAATAGTAAAATTGAGAGAAAACATGGGCAACATTTACATAATATGGTGACTTGGTGAGCTATCAAATGATTTGACCAATCACATCTCTTTGCACATAAATTGTGAAAAATGTTTTCATAACAATAATGTTTCTTTTTCTGATATCCAGATAGCATAATTTTTTTTCCCCAATAACATTATCAATTTAATCAATTGTATTAATTGAAATAATATAATAATGGAATGATATATTAATTATATTAATGGAAGTGGATAAAAATAATTTTGTCTAATTTTATAATTTTATATCATTACAAAGATCAATTTATTATCCTTCTTAATATATATATATTTTTTTCAGATGAACAAAAACGGGGGAGTACATAGTTTCATCGTGAATCTAACCGAGTAAAAAACTTATTTTATTCAAAACTTATATGTGGAGGAGACACATGTCCGAAATAGGTTTTTAATCAAAAGTTGGGCAAGCTAAGGGGAAAATTTTTATACTTTTATCTGTTGTCTCTTTTTTTTTTTTTGAGAAAAAAATAAATTGTAATCACAATAACTATGGTAATTATAGAAGCACAAATTTTGCATTTGTAAAAATCACGCATGTCTTTAAATGGGTGATTGTGAGTTTTTCAACTGCTACATTTAGTCATTTACTCAATGAAAATGCTAGACATTCAGAATTTCTTTTGAAAAATAAATACTAGAATAACATGATATAAGTAATAATCTTTAGATTAATAAGAGGTCCTATAACTACATTTAATCCAATCACCACCATAAATTCTATTCAAAATTTTGATTATTTTATTCTGGTTGTATAGCATTATTCTTTATTCAAACAAATACATTAATTCATTTATTCTTATTCATTCACCCTTTGGTGGAGTTGGTCCTTTTTTTTGTTGTTGTGTATGTGTGTTCGAACACACACGTTCAAGAGAGGTGGGAGGCACACAGACACAGGTAACCGCGAGTCAAATACACAACTCTAAAAACCCAAAGATGTACTTTGCAGAGGACTAAGGCTGCGATCACTTGACTACCCATCGCAATGCAAGTTAGTTCAAGGTTGAAACCCGTCAAACTAGTTGTATGTTTGGAAAACCATTTGAAGAGTTTAAAATTGATTTGGAGAAATACTAAAATTGATTTTGCTCATTGATCAATTTGTTTGGAATCATGTTTAAAACCGATTTTATCTTATTTTGGACTCAAAATTGATTCTAGTGAAAAATTATTGCTTCTAGAATTTCACTCTTTAAGTTTATATTATAATTACTTTTTCGATTAAATTATTATATATAAATTACTTTACCTTAAAATTGATTATATAAAAATTAATGGTGTGTTATTTAAACACTTAAAATAAGTGCCCATTGAATATCCATTTTAAAACTATTAAATGTGATATAATAGATGTGTGTGAGATCTATCATCACATTCAATTGTCGAAAGTGACTATCTCAATAAATATTCACCTTTTGGTTTAATTTTTTAAAAATTAAACCAAACACAGATTGTGTTTCCGGCAACAATTATAGAACGGGTCTTTATTTAAAAGTATGACCTCCGAAAGCAGATAGTCAACATCCTAAGTTGGATCAATCAACTCAAGAGTCAAAACTATCAAGTGTTTTTAATTTTAAGTCAATAGATTGGTCCCACGGTATTAGCTTACTCATTGTACCTGTTTGTCATCGCTATGCGATGAGTGCGGCACTGAGCGTAAGAAACCCCCATCTCCCTTCTTTCTTTGCGATTTACTTTTGGGCTGGTAAGTAAGAATTCATGCAAAGTGTTCTCAATTAATGCCCAAAGTTTTTATTACTAATAATAATAATAATAAAGATAAGAGTATTTCGTTGGGGGTGTTGGTTGGCACATCTATACGTGCGCAGAAATCCACGTGTGAATTGTTACGGGCGCAGAAATTCGTGTGTGAAGTGTTACTTCTCATTCCTTATTAATTATCGTGAAGAAATTATATCATTTTGATACATTATAAAGATAGTATATTTAGTCAAATATACTCATTTTTCAATATATTAAAATGACATAGTTACATGAGTATTAATAAGGAATGATTCCAATAGTGGAAGCACGATCTTTCATTAGTCTGATAGTTTTAGGTTGCATGTTTTGATGGGATGGTGCACACTTTCTCATTACTCATTAGTTTGATTGCAGTATATACTCTCATGACTCATGAGTCATGACGAGCATGTATAATAATGAGGCCCACATGCAGGAAGCCGTAAGCCGTGTTGGGACATCTTTCTTTCTCAGCAGTATATAGTGCACACAGACCTCACTAAACACAGTCATGAGTAATTTCACGGTAAGCACTCAAATCATTTCATCATGAACTTATCATTGTATGGGGAAAAGAACAAGACATGATTTTGATCCATCACATTAGTAGCTTCTCTTAACTGCTATGACAGTGCCAAACAACCAAATATTCCTTTGAACCCCAAAATATAAAATTAAATAAATAAATAAAACCGGTTCAGCACTCCCCTCCGTTTACATAAAATGGATTCTGTAGCGCGCATGGGTAGGTGTATTACCACATAGGCAGAGCTAGAACATATTATTAGGGGATGTCAACACTCAATGGTTAATTTCACATAAAAAATTATATATTTGAGTACTTTTTAATATTATTTAAAAATTAAATAAAAATTATTATATATAAAAAAAAATATTTTACAATCAAAATTCAAGAAAAATACATATATTTACATAATATATTATTTTTTATAATATCTAAATATTAAGTTAATTAAATAAAAGAATTCATTAAGATTAAACTAATAAATATTTTAGGGGGGCCAAATTAAAAATAATAAACAATTTATAAAATAAATTAACAATTTTAGGGGGTCACTGTCTCCTCCCTTTAACTAGTCTCCGCCCATGATTACCACCTTTGTTCAAATACTAAAATAGAACAAAAGCCTAAGGTTATGTTTACGAGTTTGATTTTAGAGGAAAATGAAGGGAAAGAAGAGATTTTAAAGTCTTATCATGTTCACGAGTTTTATATTTTAGAAGGAGAAGGGATTTGAAAGTTTTTGTTAACCCCTCAAAATCCCTATTTTATGGTTCCCAAATTGGAGGGTTTGGTAAGATTACAATTTGATTTACTTTATTATTCCTATTAACCGGGCGTTTTCGGTATATTTAATTATTTTCTAAAATAGGTAGTTGGGAATACATTTTTATGTTTGTCATAAGTTTTACAAAATTTTTCCCAAGTATTAATTATTCCATGGAAAAATATTTTCCCATGATTTAGTGAAATCTCATTCCCAAGTTGAAGAGTGAGAAAAAAAATTCCCATGACTTGAAAATCATAATTATTAAGTACAATTACTAAATCATCCCTCAATTATTTAATTTTTTTTTTTTTATGATTGTGTTAAGGATATTTTGGAGAAATTATGACATATATTCTTAGGAATATATATTATAAAACAAACAAATTTTAAATTTATTTTTGGTCTTAACAAATAATCCCAAGAATGTTTAATACTAAACAAATAATTTTTTAAAGATACCCAGAATCATATTCCAGGAATATCATTCCTGGAATGTGATTTCTGAGAATAAAATTTCAAACCTTGAAACAAACACCCGCTAAAAATATTAAAAAACCATTTTTATCAGTTTCAAATTCAAATGAAATTGAAATTTTAAATATGAAACTACAATTTTAAAATTTTGTATCTCGTCCCTATTAAAATAAATAAAATAAATTTATGAGAGAATTAGTTGTAAGCATATGGTACCATAAAAAAAATGTTTGCATGTGACCAAATAGTTTTATTAAAATCATAATGGCACTTTTATAACCTTTGAGAAAAATTATTTTATGAGGTACACAATTTTAAGGGGATACATTTTCTTAAAACCAATATTTTTAAAATTTATAAAGATATAAAATATTTTCTACAATTTTTAAAATTTAATATTAACATAAAGCATATTGATTTTAAAAATATTAACTATATTAAATTTATTAAATTAGAGGGTAGAATTATAAAGATATATTATAAACCCTCAATTTCTTTTTCCTTGTCAATTTTAAACTCACAAACAAAACTGATTAAAACTCTTTAAACTCCTTCATTCCCTTCTCCCTTTGTTCCCTTTTCATACCTTTCCTTTCTCTTCCTTCCAAACTCACAAACATATCTTAAAGCTATATATATGGCATATGAAAGTATAGGAGTATTTCAAAGGAACGGCCAAGCACCAAAAAAAAAAAAAAACTAATTTGAAGGTGTTAATTAGGAGAAAAGATAAGCGGGTTTGCAGGTTAGTGAGATTTAATTAATTGTGTTCAGCTCATTAATAAACATATCTTGGATTTTGTCTGAAACTGTGTGCTCTAGGAGTTGACTAATCGTAATTTTGGTGCCATTAGTTGGAGGCATGTCGACTGAAATTGGGATAGAGAGGCTATTTAATTCCAGGCAACATGTTTTTTGTGCTAAGGACATCAGCTCATAATGAAATCAGTCAATTTAGAATGAAGGATACAATCAGCTGACGAAAACGTTTTTTGTTTTAAATGTTGAGAATTAATGTTCATTTTAGTCTTAACTTTATATTAGTGAGTCATTTTAATTTTTAACTTTAAAATAAGTTAAATTAGTCATTAACATTATAAAATTAAGTCAAGTTAGCCTCTTATCCCACTTTTATTTAATATTTTGTCAATTAAACAAAATCATATAACGTTAAGTGATACCTTCATATACCTAGAATTATTGAAATGGTAACATGACCAAAAAACATATGGGTTGGCTGAAAAATTTGGAATAAAAATAAAATTAACCCAACTTAGCACGTTTTGGGCAGGGCCAATGACTCGAACACTAAAGTAAAAATATGATCATTATTCACTAATAACTTATATTTTTATTCATTGAATATTAACTAAACTAGAAAATTACAAGCCAAAAACGTTGTATTTGCTTTGTGGCTTATCAAGGGGCTGTGTTTTAAGTAAACTATAAACGATGTATCGGGGGCTGTGTTTTCACTAAACTATAAAATTACAAGTCAAAATTATAGCACTATGGACACGGGCTGTGTTTTTATATGATGTATGTTCCTTATGGACATTGCGGTGGATATGTTTTCTTGTTTTTTTTTTTTTTCCCCCAGATTCTTGTTTTTGGTTTGATTTTGTGGATGCTGTATGGTTTTTTTGGCTCCTATCTATTGTTTAGAGTTCTGAGCTTTTTATCGATTTATCAAAAAAAATATAAACTATATACCCAAAAACAAGTTTATCAAGAAAAAACAATTGGCCCATGGATTAGTCCGTGGCCCAAAAAATCAGGTTGAGCCAGAATTTTTTTGGCCAAACTAACTTAGCCCAAAGTGGCTGCCAAAAATGGCCTTGCCAATGCGGACCAATTCAAATAGGTTGCTAACCTATTTTGACACCTCTATATATATCACATGTCATATGTAAAATGACCAATTTTAGTGTATAAAATTGCATGACTTGCAAAAAAATTTGAATGATTTATTTTGTATAATTTTATAAACCAAATTGAGCCATTTTAAAGTTAATTATTCTTCAGATATATAAGATATGTCAATGAATATCATCATTTAATTGATAAAATATTAAATAAAAGTGGCTGTGGACTAACATGACACACGTTTTGCAATGCTGACTAATTGGCTCATTTTAAATGTTAAGGACTAACTGAATATTAATTCTTTTTTTAAAGTTAAATTTAACCCCTCTCTTAAAATATAGTATTATTAGTTTTATTACACCCTCATTCTCTTTATTTTTTTTTTCCTTAATAAATCATTCTCTATTTCTAAAGCATATATTTCCATCCTTTATAAAATTAAGAAACTACTTTTTAACTCATTTTCTAATTTTTCACTAAACTCGCATGAACCTATGCCCTATAGAGTTCACATGAAGTCTATGCAACTCATGAGGAGGGTCAGTTCAGAAAACAATAGCTGTCGATCCAGGACTCCCTTTCTTAACCATTAAATCTGCATAATGATTTGCTTCACGAAGAACATGGGTGAAAGTCACAAATCATTCACGAGCCCAAAGAGCCTAATGTCGCAAGAAGGATAGCACAAGTATGATGACTATCCCAACTCTCCTTGCAATTATAGTTATCGCATGAAAAGAATCACTCTCGCACCAAACGTTGCGGAAGCCAATGTCCCAAGCAAGAAGCAAGCCATGTCTGATGGTCCAAAGTTCCACAAACAGCAAGGACTTCCCCAAGGAAGCCAGAAAATCCACTATGCCATCCCCCATGCTCATCCTGAATAACACCTCCAAAGCCAGCCGTGCATCAACAGGGTTCAGTGCGGCTGCCATCCATGTTCACTTTTGCCATACCATGGGTGGGTTTCTGCCACCAAACTTCCAGGGTAGAATAAGCAATGTCATGGCCACACTGGTCGACAAGTCCCTAATACCCCTGGCCAAAGAAACGACATTGGACAGAACGTAATGGAGTGACTAGTCAACCCAGACAACACAAACTAGTTGCACCTTCTCTAGACCTACCATAAAGTAATGACGAAAGTAAGGTTGAAATATCTTCAAGTGTGACAATCCAGCCACACATCCAAGTCGTCGAACTTCTAAGCCAAACCCCAGAGAGCACCAAACCTCCGGGAACCAGGAATCCGTACACAATGGAGAATATCCTCATCACCATCGTGGCACTGGGAGCACATAGGGGAGGGGGCAACATGGCGGCGAAATTGGAACACATTAGTGGGTAAGGCACCATGCTTAATTTGCCAAAGAAGAAGACGAAACTTTTCAGGAACATCCAACCGCCAAATCTAGCGCCACAAGGAAACTTCCTCCCCACCACATCACGCCCCAATAACCAAGAATAACCACCTCTCAATGTGCAGACACAAGATTCTCGCGCCTTCCAAAACCAGCGGGTCGCACGACCCACATAGCGAAAGAGATCGTTGTAGGAACAATTAAGCATCTAAAGGAATCTAAGTATAAAGTCTTTCAAGCTGCAGGAGTAGCCATAGGTCACGAACTTGGAGGTCTAGATCAGAGATATGTACAAAATCCACCATGTCTTCAAGCTTCTTCCCATGGAACAAGTTGTCAAACCATGTCAAGACCTCCCTGATCCCAGCGAAAAGGAGAAACCTTCCTTCAGCGACCAGCACACTCAAAATGCTACGCCATAAATAGGAGCATCCATTAATGTGAGGATGGTTAAAAATATCACCCAACAAATATTTCGCTTGAGAACCCAAGACCAAAAGATGTCACTCGGTTGGGTAGCCAACGACCAAACAAGTTTCCCCAAAAGCGCAACATTACATTGGCGAGCCCACTAAATCCCTAATCCCCCCAAAGCCTTAGGCTTAGATAGAATATCCTAAGAGAGTGAGTGGAACCCATAGCCTTGAGAGTGAGATCCCCAAACAAAATTTCTAACACAACGATCAAGAGAATCACAAACTTGTTGAGGAACCCAAGTGGATTGCATTGTGTACACAAGAAGGGAGTTGAGCATGAACTTGGCTAGGCAAATACGGCTCGCCCGTCAAGCAGTTCTTCTTCCAAGATGCCAACTTGGATTCAAACTTCTCCAATAGTGGGTCAAAGAACCTTAACCCTTCCTTGACGGTTGGACACCCAAATACGCCCAAGGGAACCTGCAAAATGAATAGCTGAACAACGACTAATGGAGGCGCTTCTGAGGAAGTAAGCACTTAGAAGCCAACACATGGGATTTTTCAAGATTAATGCAAAGGCCTGACATCTGTTAAAAGGCCTCCATAGTGTTCATCACATAACGAACCTGACTTTTTCCCTTTGCAAAAAAGAAGTACATCATTTGCAAACAACAAATGGTAGATTCCAGGCCCTCCCCTAGAAATGTGAATAGGCTTCCACAAGCGACTCGTCACCTTAACATGAATCATAATAGAAAGTTTTTCCAAGCACAAGACAAAAAGATAGGGGGACATGGGATCCCCTTGACGAAGACCCTTAGAAGGACGAAGGGGATCAAGTTTGTCACCATTCCAAAGGAGCGTTAGCTAGGAAGAGGAGTTGCAGAACATAATGAGACATATAAAGGCAGGGGAAAACCAAAGCCTTGCATTCGTCGTCACGACCCGACTTGGAAACATGACCGCACGTGAGGAATCTCATTCCCACGTAAGTCCGTACCTCTGAACCTCTCTATATGCATAATTTAATAAAATATAGTTCCAAAACATAATTTCATCTCTGTATAGATCCTGGCTCTTTGGAAATCAAATCATTATAAATACTTTCATAATCAATCTCTAGGTGTATATATATCTCTAATACAAAATATATGAGTTGTTCTCAATACAAAATAAACCATAGAAATCATAATCTTGAAAATACAAAACATGCATTATTTTAATGGTTCAGGACCTTATCTGCAATATACACTGGAGCACTCTATCTCTTGCAATATACCAAAATGCAACTTCATTCTAAATGAAGCTCACCAATGAGAATCTCTACCGGGGAGAAGGTGGATGAGAAGGACCCAAGCTAGCACATCTGTAATGGAAGAAGGGAGAGGCGAGTTTCATCTAAAACTCAATAGTAGACCCTCACTCATAACCCGCTCATGGGATAACCACGAAAATAAATAATCATATATAATTATCAAACTGGTTAATGTAATATCTCTTAAATGATATTCATAAATGCAAACAATATAACTCTAAAACTGATGTTCTTTGGTAAATATCAACAATAGTACTCTAATAGAGGAAAAAAAATCTGGTTATGCACAATTCATGTGACATAATAAAATCTTTGAACTCTGGGACACCTAACTAGGTCCCATTTTTTTTCTCCTGGCCCTAGGGCGACTTGGTATGCCAAGGTTAACAAAATAACTGTCGTTAACTCAAGTCCTCTCTATAGTTACCATCTATTATCTAAATCATAAAAATATTTATTTTCTCTAAAACTCTATCATATACTTATTCTCTACTCTAGAAATCATCATAATATTTTACAAATATCTAAATATAATCATTTCCATACTCTAGCTCTTTAATAAAAATCACTTTAACAATAATAGTCCCATGAGTTTTCTAAGATAGTTCATGCTATTCAGAAAACTACAATTTCATAAATCAACATAAACCTCAAATCTTATATAACAATCTCTAAAAATCATACTTTGAGTCATAGTTTCATGAAAATAACTTTAATTGATAACATAGAGATAACAAGTGTGAACCCACTCATTGTTTGAAGCCGAGAGTATGTGGGCCTCACCAACTTGACGTGGAGAGTTTGGAATGACACCAATAACTGTCATAGAGCAACCATAACTCTATATTAAACTCTAATAATCTCTAGAGAGCTCTATTTTAACTCTAACAAAATTGGGGAGTACCCTACTTGACAACAATGAGAGAAATAATCGGTCCCAATCCAAGATTATGAAGAAATAAAGACATAATCTAATAGCATATATCCACCTTGAAGCTTGGAAATGATGAATTTGAGAGAAAGAGGAAAATTGATGAAGGAGAAAATTAATTTCCTCATTTATTTTATTCTCCATTAACTTTAAAACATAAATGTAAATAAGGAAATACCCTCCATTTGAATTCAAATAAAATATAAAAAAATCAAAATCCCGACAATTCATAATCCAATTTTTGGGTTTTAGTTTAAATCCGGAAATTTTTGAGGTTTTCTAAATTTGTGGGCTAAAACGAAACACTTAAAGGTTTGATAAAATTCATTAAAAATCACTCTTCAACTTATTTTCCCTCAAGGAACAATTACCGGGACTTTTGATTTCAAGAATATAGTTCTATCATATAACCCTCCAAGGAGGCATAGGATCTCGACTTAGTGAAATTTAGGACCCAATGGTGGGCCCGAGGAAACTCTGAGGCTCACAAAGAACCTTACTACTTACCCGAGTACCTTGGGTATCACAGCACCTCGACAAAACTCCACTCAATCCTATCATAAGCCTTCTCAAGATCAATCTTGAAGGCTACCGCTCCTTGCTTGCTCTTAGAAGAGTGCATCCAATGGAGAACTTCTTGGGCCAAAATAATATTGTCTTGGGTCCTCCGACTAGGGATAAAACCCCTAAGCGGACGCACCAACTTAGTCAAAAAAGGGCGAATACGATTAACCACCACCTTGGTCACTACTTTATAAATAACATGACAGAGACTACTAGGCCTGAAACCTTTGAAATTCAACCGTTGATCAACCTTGGGAATGAGAACCAATAAAGTCTGAGCCAAGGAGGGGTCAAAGTCACCTGTGATGAAAGCATTACGAACCAATTTAAAGACATCGTCTTGCACAATATGCCAGGACTACCGGAAAAGAAAGCATGAAAACCATCGAGACCCGGGGCCTTATGAGGGTGCATCTGCATCACGGCCTTGGTCACCTCATCCATTGTCACCCTCCCTTGGAGAGTGTTATAGTCAGCTGAAGAGAGAGTCCGCATGCACACTTGGTGGCAAGAATCAATATCAGGACTCCCTTCCATCTAAATAGGGTAGTATAACAATTTCCTCCTCCATGAGAGTTGCAGGATCAGGACACCACGCGCCCCCACATGTAACCCATGAATCTTATTTCTTTGTCTACGAAGACACCTGGGCATGGAAAAAACTAGTATTCCTATCTCCGAACCGAATGCTGTCCTTTCTTGATTTTTGGTGCCACAACATCTCCTCTTGGACAAGAATGGCCTCATACTCACGACGAAGGTGAATCTCCAACTGCGCAGGAGGAAGTGTCCATAAATTTTAATTCGCATCGAACACCCCAATCCTAGCTTCAAGCTTCTTTTTGTGTTTGAAAATATGACCAAAGACTTATTAATAGTTCTTCATATATTGATTTATAATTTAATTTTTAAATTATTATATTAAGAAACTATTTATTATTAATAGTAACAATAATTTTTAATAAATATGTTTAGAAATAAAAATTATGTATTTCATAACTACTAAAAAAAATTTATAACCATTAATAAATGGTGCCTTGGTAAAAAAAATAAAATTATCGTATTATTTTTAGTAATTCATCTCAATTTTTTCAAAAGAGGGGATATATGTTTTAAAAATAGAAAATAAAACAGTGCAATAAAATATTCTTCTCCAAAGAGGGGATTAGCCCTTTTTTTTCCTGATCTTCCATGGAAGACAAGTGCAATTCACCGCCAAAAAATTATAAAGTTTGGGATATTCTAAAGATAATTTCTCTTGAAGGGTTAAAAAGTTTTCAAAAAGTAAAGAGGGAGACAATAAAAGCTAGATTATATTATGTTAATAGTTTTATTTTTTTTAATATTATATCTATTTTAAAATAAATGTGGCTTAAGAATATTATATAGAAATCAAGAAAATTAAATAGCTTTGATATTTTTTAAAAAAATTAAATTATTTCTTTTAGGAAAAATTATAATTTGTTAAATAAAAGGTGAAGAAAGAGAAAAATGTTACCTATTTTAGGGTAAATAGGGATAAAATTTGTATAAACTAGTTATTACTTTATTGAAATTCTAAAGTGATTATTATTTTAAAACAGATATATAACTCTAAAACGATATTTAATTTTGAATAGAAGGAATACATATTTTGACATCAAAGATCTAAACTAGGGAAAAATCAACTGCAAAAAATCCCACAATTAAAGAGATCTTCAATCAGATCTTCCGTATGTGTTTTAAAATTACAAGAGATCTTATCCCTTAAATTATTTTTTTATTAATTGTGGAGCATTAAGCCCAAAAAACTTATTTTACTATATCACAAAACTAGTATGAGTACCCAACCAATGCATGAATGTGAGTGATGTGAATATAGTTATATAATAATTGATTATTAGGAATTTATATATTTTATATGAGAAAGAATTTGTTTATACTAGTATAAGACTTATTGCATATCTTATACCTTTGATAATATTTTATTTAAGAATTTTTTTTCAAAGCCCATCGTTGGATTGAAAGTTTATATGCTATAGACCATCTCTATAAAATTTTACATTAATAAAAAATTGTTTGATATATTTTTATATACATATAAATTAACATAATAAATACTTCATAAATGTATATAAATAAGAATTTGTTGCTAATTTGTTTGAAATTCAACACAAACAATAAACATGACATGTAGTTATATAATTTAATGATTGGATTGACAAAACTATATTCTATTAAAAGTTATAAAAAATGTAAGTTTGTCAAGTCTTACATTTTGTTAATGGATCTCTCCTATATAAGTATAACAAAATATGGAATATATATATCTTTTATTTTGATAGGTTATAAATTATTCTATAGGTCTTAGTTTCACTCAATTTTCAAATAGGTCCTTAAAATTTAAAATTGTTTAGCTAGGTTGTTATGGTGTATGAGATTTTCAATCAGTCTCTACCATTTTAAAAATAAAATATTCATGAAATATTTCGTTTCCATAAGAGGATGAAGAGGGAGATGGAAATGGAATATTCATGAAATATTCTATTTTTTATAATGGTATAGTCTTGATTGAGAAATCTTATACATTATAGTTAAAAATTCTTAAATTATAGGGACCTAAACAAGTGAAACTATAAAGATCTGTAGAATAATTAAACCTTAAAAAATGATTGTATAGGATAACTTAAAATAATAAAAAACTAATAAATATGTGAAATGAGAAATGAACATATTTAAAAATGAAAAGCATAATTTTCAAATTTTAATTTGAGAAAAATATAGGATTTTCAAAAAGTTTTATTAAAATTTATTATACATTAACAGCTTATTATAAAATTATAAGAACTAAAAGATAAAATAATTCATTTTTCTTCCCCTTCCTTTCATGAAGGAGAGCAATAAATTCATTTTTAAGAAAAATTCAACCAATCAAATTCCTTAGAATAACACATCAATGAAAGTTTAATTCAATTTATAAGTATAACTACTTTTAATTTTTAAATGACAACAAAATAACTTAATAGATAAAAATTATTATTTTTCTCCTTTATCTCTAGCCTTGTGATAAAATAATTTTTTAAATTAAATAAACTTCTTGAATTAAAACAATTAAGATTTTAATAACTTTGTCAAATTTAATGGTCTTCAAAAAGAATGCGCAACAACATTATTGTTTGACTTTCTAGTTGCAGCCACGACACAACAAGTGCTATAGTATGAGTAGCAACAGATTTTGAAATCAAATTTGAAAAAAAAATTATTAAGCAATTATTACATAATGAATTTTGTAAAAGGAAAAAAATATTTTTTATTCAAACTCTTTTATCTAAAATTAAAATATTATGGCTGCTCAATTCCTAATATAGGAAGTTCACTTTGAAGATAAAACGATTATTCTAAAGTTCGATGAATCAGCTACAATAATTAAAAAAACTAAAAATTATAAATATAATTTAAAATAAAAAATATTGATTTATTATTAAAGTTTAAAAATTGAAAATGATATTCGTAATGTTTTCAAGATTCTACTCGAAAATGTGAAAGTTTGCCCAATTTTTTATTCTCCACAGAATAATTTATTTATTCAAATTAAGTTTTTATATACAATGAAAAATAAATGAGTTGATCAATTCTCTAAATAAAACTAATTAAACGCAGGAAAGAATAAATAATGTAAATGCAATCTAATATATATTGAAAAATTATTGTTATCATAAAGGCTATTAAGTTGATGGAATAAGAAGATAGTGGAGTAAAACGATAATTTAATAAATCAAGTAGAGTGAAAAGATATTCGAATTCACTTTCAAAAACTCTTTTTTAAGGTAAAAATAGGATTAAAATATCAAAGGAAATATAATCAAGCTTTCCATAAACTTTCCTATTAAGGTGCTTAAATATTAATAGTATAGATATATTTTGTTTTATCCATTATTTTGTTTTCGGTTTCAAATACAATGCTGTATTGTTTTCGAATGATTGCACCACAGCCTTGGGCTTCCTCCTTAAAATTTAATCCTCCAACTAAATTAAGCCCAATGGCTCCATTACAGTTTTGAGCCCAGAATTATGATTAGCTTTAAGCCCAATAGCCATTAATATAATTTTTCATACTACTTTTCAATATATCTAAATTAGACATGTCAAAATGGGTCAATTCTCCATTTAGGTTCGCGACCAAAAGCCCGTAAAAAAAATGGGGCAACCAGCCAAAATTAAGGAAAAAAATTAAAAAAATAAAAAAATTGAGGAAAAAAAACCTTTTAATGGGTTGTTTTTTTTCCCAAAAAAATATATTTAAACTTTGTTTTCTTTAATTGATGCATACTTAATTTTTTAAAGTCCATTCAATACTCAATAACAACTATACACCAGGACCAACTCATTACATTTACACAGGAATTACATTCACCTTTTTTGCGCGAACAAGTTTTAAGTTTTAACCTTTTGGGCTTTGGCTTTTGCTCACTATCAATGAGACTAAGAGTAGTGATATCATACTGATACTAAATTACTATTTACTAATATCGTATACTCTCTTTTTGGTCTTTGGATTGAGCTTGTTTGATTAATATATGGGCCTTTGTTTCACATGCTCTTACCAATAAATTTTAAATTTTTTAAAAAAAAAGGCTTGCCAAGCTGCTAACTTGCCTAAACCCGGGTTAAGAAGCTGGGGGCTGTAATTTTTGACAGCTGAAAATGCTCAATCCATTAAAAATAACGATTTTGAAGCCAACTACGAGTCGACTTGTTTGACATGTCTAATCTAAATGGGTGGTATCTAAATTTATATTATGACTAGAGGGACGGGGCAACAGGATAATTTCCTGCTATGCAGCCAAATTTAACTTTAACTTAATATAGGACTTTTTGTTTTTTTTATGCCCAAGACTTCCATAACAGTATAAATATGTTATGGGAAGCACGGATGCTTGTACAGTTTACTAGTTTTTAATTGTTCTATTATCTATGTTGCCTCTTCCCTGACCCTGTTATCTGCAGTTGATCACCCAGCATCAGCATTAGCATTGGCGAGGTACATCTCAAGCATCATTTGGTCAAAGAAAATGTTACCTATTACAAGTTACTACATTTACATTCACGTCGACTCACATTTCATCTACGGTTACGATAAATTAAATAGTCGCACAGGATCTCATATATTGTGAATAAGGTCAAAGACCATTCATTTTTCTCCATCAACTTCATTCAATCATTTATTTATTTTATCGCAGTATCATTCTTATTTGTCAAATTTCATTATTTGAATTATTTTCAATTCCGCCTTTGACCTATCCCTATCTATAAGAACGGGGATTCACTGCATTTCAGTGTTTTTTATGATCTTAATTTTTATTTATTTATTTTATTTTATCTCGACATTCACAGCTTCCGTTTAGGTGTCAATGGTTGTGACTGTATATTGTCTGCACTTCTCCAAATGTTTGGGGTCATATCATATGTTAATGTTCCCTTTTAGATGGCTCATTCCAAACTCTGATGTTGAGAAGCTTCTCAACTTGTCTTAGTTATCGACTTAGCTAATTGCCGAAATAGACAACGGTGTGTATATTTATGTGAAGCTGAATTGATGTTTTGAATTTTCTTATTGACTCAGTCTTACAATGATTTGTTTGCATTATATCACCCCACCCTAACAAAGTAATGGGATTTTTATTTTGGTACATTAGCAACAATAAAGTTTGAAACTATGATTTCATGCAAACTACCCATGCCCCTCACCACTAGTCCACTCCTAGTGGCTTCAAATTAATTATTATTGTGTGCAAGATCCATTCATTAGTTTTCAAGAATAATATTATGCATTGTGTGTATATATATATATATATTTTTATAAAATATTAAAAACTAAAATTTTAGTTTTCATTTTTTCCATGGTTCTAAAAACCAGCACCTTGTGAATTGAAAATCCTCTTATAGATTCAGTTGAATTTGAAAATTGCCTCCACAAAACCTTGAATTCGGGGAACCCAAATTGGCCAAACCTACTTAGCAGACAAAACAGGTTAGACAATTTTTTTTTAAAAAAAATGTAAAATGACATTATTTTGGGGTTTTTTTTCAAATAAAAAAATCTAAAATATTATTTTTCCTAATTCTTTTTCTTTTCTAGATATAAAGTAGTAACTTGAGAGATTTGATCCATATAGATAATATTTATTTTGATTAAAGGATAAATTATGTTATATTCTATGGGTTTTGTTAATGCCTAATTTAATTTTTAGTTATTTTATGACATATATTTTATTTTGTATTGTTATATATTTGTATAAATACAGATTTCACTATATACCAGTTATATTTCCTTAGACTTCCATTTTATTGGTTAAACCTGAACCCTTGCTTTACCTTCATGTTTGTTTTTTCATAACCTTAATTTTTCTTTTACAAATTTTTAAAAGTGAAAAAATGAAAATAAAATTTGGAAAGTAGAAACTTAAACCAAACATGCCCTTAATTTTTTCAATATTTTTTGCATTAGAAGTCAAACAGAAAGGGTGTATTCGTGGAAAGAAAAGAAATAGCATATTGCCTCGATAAATTTGATGTTTCATTAGTGGCGTGGCTTGTTCCTATTGTCAGTCCCATGATTCAAAGGCGTCCCTGTTGATCTAACACGATTATTAATACTATCTAAACTCTAAACCAAGATTAATTATCGCCTCAAAAGTGCCCCAGTAGCGAAGCAAAAGGGAACAGTTACGCTGATTACTTCAAGTGTTCCTACTACACCATTGATTGAAAGCTTTCCTCCCC
>JAMLFY010000004.1:14143804-14197931 GCA_030441495.1 Dalbergia oliveri | reverse complement strand
CTCATGATGCATTGTGTCATCATCATCGTACCCAGGAACCTCGAGGTTATTATGAAATAATGAGCATGCTAAGATTGATTTATTAGTTCAAAATATACCTTACCGAGTTTGTCGTTTCATCATGCGTCTTATAATGATTATAAACTTAGCATGTCATGTATATAATGAAATTTTCCTTTCATATAAATAACATATTATGTAAAATCACATCATATTCCTCATCATCATTTATAATACTATGCATAGCGAACATTCATATTTCTCATTATCAATACTATGCATAGTAGAACACATTCATATTCACATAATGCATTTACTTAGTTTCTTAGGTGAATAAAGTTACTTTCATCATCATTTTCCTAGCAACCTATACTCACCCTTTTTGGAGTAATCTATTTATCAGCATCATTACTAGCATCGTAACTTCATATACTTATCATTTGATAAGTTAAAATTCCGTATCTACCCTTTGGAGACAAACTAGGGGGCAAGAATCACCTTTTCACCGCCTATAGTTTGACGGGTTAAATGATCATTTTCTTAGGATACCTTTCATCACCACTATAGTCTGATGGGTCCAAATATACATTCCTCATATATTTTGAGTCACCTTTAAGTCTTTGCATGTTATATCATAATCATAAAGATGCTATAAACCTACAATTGTTTGCAATGGCGCTATAACATGCAAGTTATGAAATTATTCAATAATATCAAATTCTAGTAACATTACATCATCATATAATTTGACATTCCAGAACATTGGATCTACTAGACTTATCATTAAACATCAAGGAGGCATCATCATCAATTCTTGAAGCTGTCTCAACGAAACTCTAGATCGGGCAACCTCAATTATCAAACTAATTAATTATGCATCTAAGGGATTAATACCATCAGTACCAGTAATCATAAGCCTTAGAAACATTATTAGACTATATGGGCAGCATCAACGTAAGTCGTTCTTAAGGTTTTCAATATATAGAAGTTGGATTTTAACACTTCTCGTTACCGTCTTCCCTGCGATGCCAAAATTAATTACTAACCCAATTATGAATCATTCTTCCCTTTATCTAAACATAATAAAATTGGTTCTTAAGGCCACTAAAGGTTCTCCAAAGGATGCGTAATTTCATTTCTAGAATTTCTCATAAGAAAATTCTTGTTGGTTGTTTTATATAATTTAGTTCTTATAACTTGCATATAATTGTTCCTTCATCAATAAACATAATAATCACAACTTTAAACATACTTAAGAAAATGGTCTAAGTAATACATGTAACGCCCCAATTTTTATTGTAATTTTTACTATCATTAGGAATTACCGAATTACGGAGGTAAATATTATATAAAATTTGAGACCAAACAATCCTTAATAAAGGAATATAACGTTAGAAGAGAAGTTAGGAGCAATTCGTGCAAGTATTGCAAACCCAAATTTTCTACGTGTAAAATGACCAAAATGCCCTGAGGTTATTTTACTAGAAAATGAGGATCGTGGGCCCCACCCATCCTCAAGGGGATGTTTTGATGTTAATAAGGGATTGTTTGTGTTATGTGTGTTAATAGAGGAGAAGAATCCTAATTTTGAGTTTCGACGCGAAATGACCAAAACGCCCATGCGGCTCTTTTAACCCGATTTGCGTGCCGCTAACCCAACCTCACTAAAATGTGTTAAAAGGTGTTTTTAAGCCATGATTAACCATTGGTTAAGCTTGGGTGGTCTCGGGCAATTTTTAAGTAAAATGACCGTTTTGCCCCTGTCTTGTGCAGTTTTGCAAATTTTGAGATTTTTGATTCGTCTAACGAAACCTAAGCAATATTAGGCTCAAATTAAAGCTTATTAAATTCTAATTACTAATCTAGAGTCAAAATTATTTATTTAGATTGATTAGAACCTAAAATTGCTTAAAACACCCAAATTGCTTAGTAATTCACTTAAACCCTTAACCGTAAATTCTCTAAATTGCATGAATACCTTGCCTACACCTAAAAAATACATGGAACACACAAAATCCTCTTCCACAAGGCTGTAATGCACGAAATTATTGAGTAATAAGTCAGAAAATTATTACACAAAAATCCAAAGAATGAAAACAAAGAATCATGAAAACATGGAAACATGATTCCATGTTTTAAGCCACCAAACAAAATGATTTTTCTTCCTTATTTTTTCTCTAATTTTTGGTCAGATTTCTTTCCTTCCTTTGTCCATTTATGAGCTGCAAAATCTCTATAAATAGGCATGCTTGAAGATAGTTTAGATGCTTAGTTCATAACTTACACAAATTCTAGTTTTAGGAGCACCAAAAGCTCTCATTTCCTCCTCCTCTTGGCTGAATTCTTTCTTCAAGTTTTCAAGAATATTTTCTTTCATTTCACTCAAGGAAACCAAGTTCTCTTCCTTTCCTTCAAATCAGATTAGGTAGGGAGTTGTTTTTAAGTTTATTTCTATGCTTTGCTAAGTGTTGTTCTTGGTTCAAAATGATGATTTCATGGATTTTCTCTAGTTTTTCCATTTGGTTTTCTTCTTCCTTTTTCTTTGAACAATTCAGCCATATGGCCTAGGTGGGACTAAGATGATGGCTTGATGATGAGGACCTTGAGGGTGGGTTGTGAATCCATCACAAGTTAGGCCTCTAAAGCTTGAAAGTTCCACTTGATGCAAAACTTTAAAGAATAATATTTTTATGATGTTTTTATGATCTTGAGTTTAGAACTTGAAAGATGTATTTTTCACTTTGTCTTGCTAAGATATATTGGGTTGAATTTATATTTCTCTAAAGTCTTGGAGGAGCTCTAGTAAAGAAATAAAATGAACTTGCATCCATGTTTAAGTTTATGCCTTGCATAACCATGTTTACTTTCTATGTCATCACTAAATTCTCAAGAATGAATAAATGAACTTGCATATTCATGTTTAAATTTCCAAGCTTGCATTTCATGTTTAAATTTCAAGTTGTCACTTAATCTCTAAAAGATAATAAAGAAGTTGCATCTCATGTTTATTTTATGCTCTCACTTTATTTTATAATGGCTAAAAGAATCAATGCATGACATGTTTATTTTATGTCATCACCTAAAAATCCTAGAGCTCAAAGACTTGCCTATGAATCATAAGCAAAGAAATGAGATAATTGGAGTTAAAGAATTTATTCTTTAAGAAGTCTTGAGAATTGGAGCTTAAAAAAAAATGTAATTCTCATCTCCCTCACCGGTCCTATGCGGATACCGCGCTCCGTTGCTTAAGATTCTCTTCTCCCTTACCTATTCCTATGCGGATCCCGCGCTCCAGCTTCTTGCATCATGTTTATATTACAAGTTCTTGCATCATGTTTAATTTTCAAGTTATCACCTTAAATCTTAAAGATAAAGAAATGGAATTGCATATCATGTTTATAATTCCAAGCTATCACCTTATAAAGATAAGATTAAAATAAGGTTGCATAGCATGGTAATAATTCAAGATGTCACCTAAATCTCTAAAGCTCAAGACTTGCTCCTTTTATCTTAAGTGAAAGATTTAATTATGAACATTCTTTCAAGTTATAAATCGGTCCCATGGTTAATTTAGGCCTAAAGTCCTATGACTTCTTTCAAGTTTAACAAAAGGAATTAGTTTTAAAAGAGTTTTAAAACTTTGTAAGAATTTTATGGGAAGCTAGTAATTTATGTGTACTTAAAATGTGATTTGATGCTTATTAAGAATTTGGTGTCATTGATTGATTCCCTGGTTTGTATGTTATAGTTGTTGTTGCAAACAATGAAAACTTATGCATGAAATAAAGACATATTCTGTTACTGGAAGAAAGTGTATTACTAAAGTGCAATTTGGAAAGATTCTGGCTAAGGAAAGATTTGGTATTTAAAGTGTCCATTGTGACCCACCTCTCTTTCCTGGGAATCTCCTAGATGCATGATTACAGTTGGTATATATTATTTCGGCATAAGACTATAAATGAGAAAATGTTATGATGATTATGAATGAAGAATTGTATTATGATATAACATGCAAAGACTTAAAGGTGACTCAAAATATATGAGAAAATGATCCTTTGGACCGTCAAACTATAGGCGGTGAAAAGGTGATTCTTGCCCCTAGTCTCTCAAAAGGGTAGAGTCGGAATTTTTACTTATCAAAAGGGATAAGTATGTCCGGTGACGACTAGCAAGGTATGAGCTCATAACCTAGATTACTCCCAAAAGGGTGGAGTATAGGGTGGCCCAGGAAAATGATGATGAAAGTAACTTTAAGTCACCTAAGAAACTAAGTAAATGCATTATGTGAATATGATGTTCTGCTATGCATAGTATTTATGAGATGATGATGAGAAATATGATATTCTGCTATGCATAGTATTATGAAATGATGATGAGGAATATGATGTGATTTTATGCATAACTATGTTATTATATATGAAAGGAAAAGTTCATTATAAACATGACATGCTAAGTTTATGATGCATTATAAGACGCATGATTAAAACCGACGAACCTCGGTAATATTTTCGAACTTAATAAATCAATCTTAGCATGCTCACTATTTCATAATAACCCAGGTTCCTGGGGACGATGATGATGACACAATGCATCATGAGGTGAGTACCCTACTGAGATTCTTTTATAAGTTTCTCACTCCCTCTATTTTTCTTTCCATCTCGTCTTAGAAATAGAAGGAAGCGTTCGTGAATCACATTGAGGCTCTCAGGGTAGGTACTTTAATCCTGCTAGTTTCACTCGTATATTTCAGATATCTATCCCTATCCCTGGAGTGTTATTACTAGGTGCCATTAATGGATGTCCTTCCATCCATATATTATTTATGTTTTATTAGATTGCCTACACTTAGTCTTATTCTTTGGTAGGCAAAATATCTATATGATATGTAATTATGGATGCTATATGATGGAGCCAATATATTATGATGTGATGTTTGTAAATTCCTATGTGTCTTTTAAATTTTGCTAAATCATTCACGTTACGCTACGTTTTCAATTATGTTTAAAAAAAAAATGGCTCGTAATTTCACTAAGTATTTTCAAAGCATGATTAAGGAACTGAAGCAAAGAGTAAAGTCTAGTAATTAATCAGAATAGCCTAGGTGTATTGGGTTAATTATTAGGGTGTTACATTTTGGTATTAGGGTTCGTTCTCACAAGCCTGAGGATTGACTACTATGCTTCTAAAGCATAATACGTTAGTAATGTCATGTGTAGATGTTTATCATTAGGATGAGCTTGAGGATTAGAAATACATGACTCCTGTATGTTGAAAGTGCCATGGTAACTTGCTCACTTTGCATGGAATATTGGGCATGATCACCTCAAGTGTTGCCGTTTTGTGTGTATAGGGACCAATGGCACGGACAGACTCTAGAGCGGCACAGAATAACCAAGATAATGAGACCGCTGAAGCACTTCGCGGTAGCAAGGACCATGAGAATGATGATGGAACGATGATCAGAACGTCAAGCTAATATAAATCAAGGACATGAAATTCCCGAACATGCTCGTTTTGGGAATTTCGTAAGGCGAATCCACCTGTTTTCAAGGGGACCCTGAATCCTAATGTAGCAGATGAATGGATTCGAATATGAGAAGGTCTTTGCTGTAGTTCCATGTTAGAGGAGCAGAAGGTCACTTTTGCCACCCACATGCTTGAGGGTGATGGGGCTCTGGTGGGCTGGTGTTCGAAGACTCCTGGAGGCAACGAAGTGGACATTGATTGGGAATTATTCAAGGTCCATTTTTACGAGAGAGTTTTTGGAGTCGGTTAGAAATGCTAAGGACATTGAATTCATGCAACTTGTCAGGGGAATATGAATGTGGCCAGTATCCTGCAGATTTGAGGAACTCATTAAGTTCTCAAGGATGTACCAAGGTAACCCTGATGAGTATTGGAAATGCATTAAATACGAGTCAGGGTTAAAGGGAACTTAATGTGAGGTTGCGCACTTGGAAATGAGGGATTTCTCTACCTTAGTCAACAAATGCCGCATCATTGAAGAAGGGCGAGAAAGCTGGGTACTTCAAAGTCTGAGAATATCAGTCAAAAGCTGACACCTCAAGGTCAACGTTCAAGAGGCAAAATCGACCTCCATTCCCACCTCAATCGAGACCCAAGGTCCACAAAGGAACTTTCACAAGGAAGGCCGAACAACAACAACAACCGCTATAATAGCAACCGCTACAACAACAACCCCAACAACAATCACAACAACAACAATAACAACAACAAGGGAAAAACCACAAAGGGTCAGCAGCACCTCCACGACCCGTGCCATCCATGGAATGTCCAAGTGCGGCAAGAATCATGGGAGCATGCCATGTCGAGCCAAACAAATGTGTGCTGATATGAAAAACCAGGTCATTACTCCCGAGAATGCACAGAAGGAACCCGCAAACCCCAATCCCAAGCCAGAATACCAAGGAAGGGTATTGGGTTAATGCCTGAAGAAACGACAAAGTCACGAAATCTCGTGGAAGGTAAGTGTAATATGTATGGTAGAAACTTAATTGTACTATGATTCTGGCGCTTCCCATTCTTTATCTCCCACTCGTGTGTTAAAACCCTTAACTTGCATATAACTGAGCTTCCTTTTGACCTTATTGTTTCTACCCTCCTGGAAAACCCGTTAGGACTTGTAAATGTTGTTTAGATTGCCATTTTGTTATTGAGAATAGATCATTTGTTTTAGATCTCATTTGCTTACCCATGCAAGGTTTAGATGTGATTCTTGGCATGGATTGGCTTGAAGCCAACCGTGTCCTGTTAACCTATGAGAAAACCATCACTTTTCTTCCTGTTCCCATTGAACCTAAGAAACCCATAAGTCTATACATAACATCTGGAAATAGGTGTGGTAAGGGTGAGAATAAAGGTTATATTTTCCTAGCCGCTAGTGATGTAGACTTTGAGCAAAGTATCGATGAGATACCAATAGTAAGGAATTATCCCAAAGTATTTCCAGATGATACCAGAGTTTCCCCCAGAGAGAGTTTTCCATAGAATTGCTTCCGGGTGCAGGTCCCATATCCATAGCCCCATACAGGATGTCCCCATTAGAGTTGACCGAGTTAAAAGCTCAATTGGAAGATTTATTGGAGAAAAAGTTTGTTAGGCCTAGTGCATCACCTTGGGGAGCCCCTCTGTTGTTTGTGAAGAAAAAGGATGGGAGTATGAGGATGTGTGTTGACTATAGGCAATTGAATAAAGTGACAGTGAAGAACAAATACCCTTTGCCTAGGATAGATGACTTGATGGACCAGCTTAAAGGTGCAACGTGTTTTCTAAGATTGATTTGAGGTCGGTTACCACCAGGATTAGGGTGAGAGATGAAGATATACCAAAAACGGCCTTTCGCACCCGATACGGCCATTTTGAGTTTTGCAGTAATGTCCTTTGGATTAACCAATGCTCCGGCAATTTTTATGGATTACATGAATAGGATCTTTAGACCCTATTTAGATCAGTTTGTGGTTGTCTTTATAGATGACATTCTCATCTACTCTAAGACCCACGAGGAGCATGAATGCCACCTAACTATAGTCCTGGAAATCCTAAAGGAAAAGAAACTATATGCCAAGCTTTCTAAGTGTGAATTCTGGTTGGATGAGGTGAAATTTTTAGGGCATGTAGTATCTAAGAAAGGAATTCCTAGATCCTAGTAAGGTGGAAACGGTTGTAAACTGGGAAAGACCAACCACGGTAACTGAAGTAAGGAGCTTCTTAGGTTTAGCTGGTTATTACCGTCGGTTTATCAAGGGATTTTCCAGATTTCCTTCCTCTGACTAAGCTAACTAGGAAAAACACCTCTTTTTCATGGACCCGGAGTGTGAAAAGAGCTTTCAAGAGCTGAAACACAAGCTAACCTCAACCCCTGTTTTAGTGTTACCCAGACCCCAATGTGCCTTTCGAAGTGTCCTGTGATGCTTCAAGGAAGGTTTGGGTTGTGTACTGATGCAGGATAGGCAAGTGGTGGCCTATGCATCGAGGCAACTCAAGCCACATGAGGCAAATTACCCCCCATGACCTTGAGTTAGCCGTCTCGTGTTTGCTCTAAAGATTTGGAGACACCATTTATACGAGTGAGGTTTGAGGTGTTTTCTGATCACAAGAGTTTGAAATATCTCTTTGATCAAAAAGAGCTAAACATGAGGCAAAGAAGGTGGATGGAGTTTTTAAAAGATTATGATTTCGGGTTAAACTATCATCAGGTAAAGCTAATGTTGTAGCTGATGCCCTAAGTAGGAAATCCTTACAAGTGTCCCGTTTGATGGTGAAAGAGATTGAGTTAATTGAGCAATTTAGAGACCTCAACCTAGGAATGACCTTGACCACTAAGGGCATAAGAGCTTGTCACCTTAGTGTGAGTGAATTCAAGGAAAGAATTGCTCAAGCCCAAAGGAAAGATAGGAATTTCAAGAGACCTTGAGGGGGTAAGAGCAAAGTTGAAAGGTTTTACCAAGGGAATGATAGTTTGTGGAGGTTTGAAGGTCGTATATGTGTACCTGCTAGTGGTGACCTCGAAAGGATATTTTGGAGGAAGCCCATAAGAGTCATTTCACCCTTCATCCTGGTGCCACCAAGATGTATCAAGATTTGAAAATGTTCTGGTGGCCTGGATTGAAAAGGATGTGTGCACATGGGTGAATAAATGCTTGGTATGTCAAAAGGTGAAGATTGAGCACCAAAGACCTGGAATGTTGCAACCCCTATCAATCCCCGAGTGGAAGTGGGATAGTATCTCCATGGATTTTGTAACTGGACTCCAAGGACCAAGCGAATCATGACGCCATTTGGGTAATAGTGGATCGGTTGACTAAAATCAGCCCACTTTTTACCTATTAAGGTGACTTATTCCTTGGATAGGTTAGCACGTATATCAGGAGATAGTAAGATTACATGGAGTCCGTCGACGATAATCTCGGATCGAGATCCACGATTCGTCACGATTTTGGGGAGCTTTTCAGAAGGCGTTTGGTTCAAAGCTGTCTAACCGGCTTATCACCCCCAAACGGACGGTCAATCTGAAAGAACTATCCAAACTTTGGAAGACATGTTGAGGGCATGTGTTTTAGATCAAAGAGGGAGTTGGGATAGTCCTCCCTGATTGAATTTGCATATAACAACGAGTTATCATGCAAGTATCGGTATGGCACCATACGAGGCCCTCTATGGACGGAAGTGTCAATCACCTCTATGTTGGTATGAGCCCGGAGAGCAAAGTCTACTGGACCGGATATTGTGAGGGAAACGACGGAACAAATCAAGAAGATTAGGATAAGTTCTCACTGCTAAAGTCGCAGAAAACTATGCGGACAAGCGCGAAAACCGCTAGATTTCAAGAAGGGGACCATGTGTTCCTAAAATCACCCCGCCAGGGCATAGGCCGAGACAATGAAAGTAAAGAAATTGAGCCCAGATTTCTTGGTCGATTGAAATCCTTAGCAAAATAGGATCTGGAGCCTACGGATAGCCCTACCCAGGAGTTATCCAACCTTCATGATGTTTTCCATGTCTCCAGTAAGGAAATATCATTGACTAAGTCATGTACTAAGCCAGAACATGTACAATTAAGAGATGACCTAACGTTTAACTTACCACCCACGAGAATCGTTGAGGAGAAGTTAAGCAATTAAGAAAACAAGGCTGTACCCTAGTCAAAGTAGCATGGGGACGAGGTGAAAGCAAAGAAGTTACATGGGAGCTGGAATCAACATGCAAGCACAATATCCAGAGCTATCTCAGTAACGATTTCGAGGGCGAAATTCTTTTTAAGGAGGGGAGTAATGTAACGCCCCAATTTTTATTGTAATTTTTACTGTCATTAGGAATTACCGAATTACGTAGGTAAATATTATATAAAATTTGAGACCAAACAATCCTTAATAAAGGAATATAACGTTAGAAGAGAAGTTAGGAGCAATTCGTGCAAGTATTGCAAACCCCAATTTCTGTACGTGTAAAATGACCAAAATGCCCCTGAGGTTATTTTACTCAGAAATGAGGATCGTGGGCCCCACCCATCCTCAAGGGGATGTTTTGATGTTAATAAGGGATTGTTTGTGTTATGTGTGTTAATAGAGGAGAAGAATCTAATTTTGAGTTTCGACGCGAAATGACCAAAACGCCCTTGCGCTTTTAACTTACCGAATCCGTGGACTAACCCCAACCTCACTAAAATGTGTTAAAAGGTGTTTTTAAGCCATGATTAACCATTGGTTAAGCTTGAGTGGTCTCGGGCAATTTTTAAGTAAAATGACCGTTTTGCCCTGTCTTGTGCAGTTTTGCAATTTTTGAGATTTTGATTTGTTAACAAACCTAAGCAATATTAGGCTCAAATTAAAGCTTATTAAATTCTAATTATTAATCTAGAGTCAAAATTATTTATTTAGATTGATTAGAACCTAAAATTGCTTAAAACACCCAAATTGCTTAGTAATTCACTTAAACCCTTAACCGTAAATTCTAAATTGCATGAATACCTTGCCTACACCTAAAAAATACATGGAACACACAAAATCCTCTTCCACAAGGCTGTAATGCACGAAATTATTGAGTAATAAGTCAGAAAATTATTACACAAAAATCCAAAGAATGAAAACAAAGAATCATGAAAACATGGAAACATGATTCCATGTTTTAGCCACCAAACAAAATGATTTTTCTTCCTTATTTTTTTTCTCTAATTTTTGGTCAGATTTCTTTCCTTCCTTGTCCATTTATGAGCTGCAAAATCTCTATAAATAGGCATGCTTGAAGATAGTTTAGATGCTTAGTTCATAACTTACACAAATTCTAGTTTTAGGAGCACCAAAAGCTCTCATTTCCTCCTCCTCTTGGCTGAATTCTTCAAGTTTTCAAGAATATTTTCTTTCATTTCACTCAAGGAAACCAAGTTCTCTTCCTTTCCTTCAAATCAGATTAGGTAGGGAGTTGTTTTTAAGTTTATTTCTATGCTTTGCTAAGTGTTGTTCTTGGTTCAAAATGATGATTTCATGGATTTTCTCTAGTTTTTCCATTTGGTTTTCTTCTTCCTTTTCTTTGAACAATTCAGCCATATGGCCTAGGTGGGACTAAGATGATGGCTTGATGATGAGGACCTTGAGGGTGGGTTGTGAATCCATCACAAGTTAGGCCTCTAAAGCTTGAAAGTTCCACTTGATGCAAAACTTTAAAGAATAATATTTTTATGATGTTTTTATGATCTTGAGTTTAGAACTTGAAAGATGTATTTTTCACTTTGTCTTGCTAAGATATATTGGGTTGAATTTATATTTCTCTAAAGTCTTGGAGGAGCTCTAGTAAAGAAATAAAATGAACTTGCATCCATGTTTAAGTTTATGCCTTGCATAACCATGTTTACTTTCTATGTCATCACTAAATTCTCAAGAATGAATAAATGAACTTGCATATTCATGTTTAAATTTCCAAGCTTGCATTTCATGTTTAAATTTCAAGTTGTCACTTAATCTCTAAAGATAATAAAGAAGTTGCATCTCATGTTTATTTTATGCTCTCACTTTATTTTATAATGGCTAAAAAATCAATGCATGACATGTTTATTTTATGTCATCACCTAAAAATCCTAGAGCTCAAAGACTTGCCTATGAATCATAACGAAAAAATGAGATAATTGGAGTTAAAGAATTTATTCTTTAAGAAGTCTTGAGAATTGGAGCTTAAAAAAAAAAAATGTAATTCTCTTCCCTCAGGTCCTATGCGGACTACCGCGCTCCCTTGCTTAAGATTCTCTTCTCCTCTCTGGTCCTCTGCAATTACCGCTCAAGTTTCTTGCATCATGTTTATATTACAAGTTCTTGCATCATGTTTAATTTTCAAGTTATCACCTTAAATCTTAAAGATAAAGAAATGGAATTGCATATCATGTTTATAATTCCAAGCTATCACCTTATAAAGATAAGATTAAAATAAGGTTGCATAGCATGGTAATAATTCAAAGATGTCACCTAAATCTCTAAAGCTCAAGACTTGCTCCTTTTATCTTAAGTGAAAGATTTAATTATGAACATTCTTTCAAGTTATAAATCGGTCCCATGGTTAATTTAGGCCTAAAGTCCTATGACTTCAAGTTTAACAAAAGGAATTAGTTTTAAAAGAGTTTTAAAACTAAGAATTTTATGGGAAGCTAGTAATTTATGTGTACTTAAAATGTGATTTGATGCTTATTAAGAATTTGGTGTCATTGATTGATTCCCTGGTTTATATGTTATAGTTGTTGTTGCAAACAATGAAAACTTATGCATGAAATAAAGACATATTCTCTTGGAAGAAAGTGTATTCCTTAAGAGTGCAATTGGAAACTGGCTAAGGAAAGATTTGGTATTTAAGCGTGTCCATTGTGACCCACCTCTTCTTTCCTGGGAATCTCCAGATGCATGATTCCAGTTGGTATATATTATTTTTGGATAAGACTATAAATGAGAAATGTTATGATGATTATGAATGAAGAATTGTATTATGATATAACATGCAAAGACTTAAAGGTGACTCAAAATATATGAGAAAATGATCCTTTGGACCCGTCAAACTATAGGCGGTGAAAAGGTGATTCTTGCCCTAGTTGTTCTCTCAAAAGGGTAGAGGGAATTTTTACTTATCAAAAGGGATAAGTATATGCTAGTGACGACTAGCAAGGTATGAGCTCATAACCTAGATTACTCCCAAAAGGGTGGAGTATAGGGTGGCCCAGGAAAATGATGATGAAAGTAACTTTAAGTCACCTAAGAAACTAAGTAAATGCATTATGTGAATATGATGTTCTGCTATGCATAGTATTTATGAGATGATGATGAGAAATATGATGCTATGCATAGTATTATGAAATGATGATGAGGAATATGATGTGATTTTATGCATAACTATGTTATTATATATGAAAGGAAAAGTTCATTATAAACATGACATGCTAAGTTTATGATGCATTATAAGACGCATGATTAAAGGACGACCTCGGTAAAGTATATTTTCGAACTTAATAAATCAATCTTAGCATGCTCACTATTTCATAATAACCCGAGGTTCCTGGGGACGATGATGATGACACAATGCATCATGAGGTGAGTACCCTACTGAGATTCTTTTTATAAGTTTCTCACTCCCTCTATTTTTCTTTCCATCTCGTCTTCAGAAAAGAAGGAAGCGTTCGTGAATCACATTGAGGCTCAGGGTCACTGAACTTGAATCCTACTAGTTACTCGTATATTTCAGATATCTATCCCTATCCCTGAGTGTTATTACTAGGTGCCATTAATGGATGTCCTTCCATCCATATATTATTTATGTTTTATTAGATTGCCTACACTTAGTCTTATTCTGTTGGTAGGCAAAATATCTATATGATATGTAATTATGGATATTGTATGATGGAGCCAATATATTATGATGTGATGTTTGTAAATTCCTATGTGTCTTTTAAATTTTGCTAAATCATTCACGTTACGGGGCTCATTTTTCAATTATGTTTAAAAAAAAAAATGGCTCGTAATTTCACTAAGTATTTTCAAAGCATGATTAAGGAACTGAAGCAAGAGTAAAGTCTAGTAATTAATCAAATCCTGCCTAGGTGTATTGGGTTAATTATTAGGGTGTTACAATACATTGGTAATAAACTGGATTAGTGGCTGAATCATGAACCTATCATAATCACATTTTAAGTGTATGTGAATACTAGTTTCTTGTAAAGTCTTTGCAAGGCCTCAAATTTCTTTTAGAAACTAATTCTTTTTTAAACTTGAAAGAATCTTCATGATTAAAATTCTCACTTAAGATAAAAGGAGCAAGTCTTGATCTTAAGAGATTTATGTGATATCTTAGAATCATAAACATGCTATGCAACCTCATTTTAATCTTGTCATTATAAGGTGATAACTTGGAATTATAAACATGATATGCAAATCCATTTCTTTATCTTTAAGATTTAAGGTGATGACTTGAAAATTAAACATGATGCAAGCTTGAAATATAAACATGATGCAAGAACTGGAGCGGCGGTAGCTCAGGACCAGTTAAGGGAAAAAGAATCTTAGAAGCGAAACGGTAATTCGCACCGAAGAAGAAGAGAATTATTATTACATCTTTTTAAGCTCCAATCTCAAGACTTCTTAAAGAATCAATTCTTTAACTCCAATAATCTTATTTCTTTGCTTGTGATACTTGGGCAAGTCTTTGAACTCTAGGATCTTTAGGTGATGACATAAAAATAATGTCATGTTGATTCTTTTAGCCATTATAAGATAAATGAGAGCATAAAGTAAATATGAGATGCATCCTCTTTATTATCTTTGAAGATTAAGTGACAACTTGAAACATAAACATGAAATGCAAGCTTGGAAATTTAAACATGAATATGCAAGTTATTTATTCATTCTTGAGAATTTAGTGATGACATAAAAGTAAACATGTTATGCAAGACATAAACTTAAACATGGATGCAAGTTCATTTTATTTCTTTACTAGAGCCTAGACTTTAGAGAAATATAAATTCAACCCAATATATCTTAACAAGACAAAGTGAAAAATACATCTTCAAGTTCTAAACTCAAGATCATAAAAACATCATAAAAATATTATTCTTTAAAGTATGCAGTCAAGTGGAACTTTTTTAGAGGCCTAACTTTGATGGATTCACAACCCATCCTCAAGGTCCTCATCATCAAGCCATCATCTTAGTCCCACCTAGGCCATATGGTTGAATTGTTCAAAGAAAAAGGAAGAAGAAAACCAAATGGAAAAACTAGAGAAAATCCATGAAATCATCATTTTGAACCAAGAACAACACTTAGTAAAGCATAGAAATAAACTTAAAAACAACTCCCTACCTAATTTGATTTGAAGGAAAGGAATAGGACTTGGTTTCCTTGAGTGAAATGAAGAAAATCTCTTTGAGAAATGAAGGAAATTTCAGCAAGGAGGAGGAAGAAAGAAAGCTTTTGGTGCTCCTAAACTAGAATTTGTGTAAGTTATGAGCAAGGCTTCAAGGCTCCTCAGAATAGCATATTTATAGAGGAATTCAAGCTCATGTATGAAAAGAGGAGGAGGCATAATTTTCGGATTTTTCATGGGGGACAAAGGGAGGAAAATCATTTCTTGTTTAAGGCATGTTTTATGCCATGTTTTAGGAATTTTTGGCATTTTGTTTTAGTGCATTATCTTGCAATAATTCTAATGATTATGGCTGAATTATTTCGTGCATTACAGCCTCATGGAAGAGGGTTTTGTGTGTTCCATGTATTATTTAGGTGTAGGCAAGGTATTCATGCAATTTAGAATTTACGGTTTAGGGCTTAGGTGAATTAGTAAGCAATTTGAGTGTTTTAAAGCAATTTTAGGTTCTAATCAATTTAAATAAATAATTTTGGCTCTAGATTAATAATTAAAATTTAATAAGCTTTAATTTGAGCCTAATATTGCTTAGGTTTCGTTCACGAATCAAAAATCTCAAAATTTGTAAAATTGCACAAAGACGGGGGCAAAATGGTCATTTTACTTAAAAATTGCGAGACCACCCGAGCTTAACCAATGGTTAATCATGGCTTAAAAACACCTTTTAAAACATTTTAGTGAGGTTCAAGCTAAGTGACAATTGATTAAAGGCGGAACTGCGTTTAGTCATTTCCGCGTTAGAGCTCAAAATTATTATTCTTCTCCTCTATTAACACACATAACACAAACAATCTCTTATTATTATCAAAACATCCCCTTAAGGATGGGTGGGGCCCACGATCCTCATTTTTTGAGTAAATAAGCTTGGGGCATTTTAGTCATTTTACACGTACAGAAAATCGGGGTTTGCAATACTTGCACGATTGCTTCTAACTTCTCTTCTAATGTTATATTCCTTTATTAAGGATTGTTTGATCTCAAATTTTATATAATATTTACCTCCAGGAATTCGGTAATTCTAATGACAGTAAAAATTGGAGCGTTACAACCACCACCACAAAAAAAAAGTCACAACCACCGTCCCCATCCATTCCTTTCTTCATCCTTTCTTTATTCTTCCTTCATCCTCTTTGTACATATCACACAACTTTTAGAGAGGTGTTCCTTTCACAGATCTAAATGAATATTTTGTTATTATTTACTCTAATTTTTTTTTTATTATTATTAACTTGACATTCAAGCTTCAAAGCAAATAGAGTGAAATGGGTAGACACTAATTAACATTTGCGTGGAAAAAATGGAAATAGGAAATTAAAAGGGGTAACCTCCTGCTTCAAGTGTAGCATTAATGACAAGAGAATGGTGTAGAGGATCTAAACTAGAACCTTACCAGCTTGAGGAGGAGCCACCTGAACTTCTTCGATGCTCAAGGGCTTGTTGGTTCCCATGCCATCAGCTTCATCATCATCAACAACAAAATGACAACAATAAAATCTAGTTATAAAGCCTCAACTATGGTGGTGGTGTGTTTATGGTGGTGGTGAAGGCGGGAAAGATGAGATGAGGATTTTTGTTTGGAATGTAAATGACGCTAAAGAGCAATTCATTCGTTTAATGAATTGTCATTAACATTCGTAGGTAGTTTGTTCCTGATTTTGGAATAAAAATAAAAGCGCTAGAGACGCAAGCTATTAGTGGTGAACGGGAGCGAGACGGAAAATTCTTCTCTAAAGAAAACATAAAATTTTCGTACTTTCAAAACATGGAGATAGTGGAAACAATTAAAGACGGAAATTTAATATTTTTGTCTTCCAATAAAACATATACATATTATTATTTATGTTCGTTTAAATTCTTTGTCATTGTATTTATCCTATCCCTATTTTCCGTTAGGATAGTGAATATACCTTAGTATTTCCGCTAAGGATGACTAAGTGTCTAATTTTTTACATTATCAGGATTAATTCATATTTTTCAACTATCAAGACCAACTTATTCAATGTTAAGATTGTTAAAGATTAATTTGGGAGTTTATTTTATTATTATTATTATTATTATTTTACTTACTGACAAATGACAAATCAAATGACAAAAAGTTGACAGAGGTCTAGCTTCAACCGTTCCGGCTTGGATATGGAAGTGCCTTAAAATTTGGGAAGGAGAGTCTTACCTTCTTAATGGTTAGGATACCCTTTAAGTTTTAATTGGTAGTTAGGGGAAAAAAATGGCAAAACAAATAAAAATCATAGAACTTTAATTTTCATTCGGTGGGTAATAGCAATGCTGTTGATGTTATTCTTCGATGTGCCACGCAGATTTTTTGGAGATGAAAGTACTGCAACGAACTAACTATCTGTACAAGATTACAACCCATTACCTAAGTTAGTAATGTTTGACGTATAATAAAATTATATAATAAATATATATTATATATTTTATTATTATTGAATTTAATTAAGAGTGAAATTAGTAGAGAAGACATATCATATTCAATGTTAATAAAATGTATAGTATATATTTATTGTAAATTTTATTATACACAAAATATTATTTCAATAAACCGTTACAGTTTCTTTGACAAAAAATATCATAATAATTTCTTTAATGAGGAAAAGGCATTTTTCCATGTACATGTAATAACGTACAAATTTATGAATAAGTTTAATTGTGTTATCAAGCAGGCCAACCAAAGAATTTGAGACTTCTCAACCGAAAAAATGTCGGACGACCGGACGTAGTTGCTTTGGTTTTTTTTAGGTCGAAACTGGACGTAGTTGCTGTTACATACATTAGAAAGGAGTGTAGTGTTCTTTGTTCTTATTTTATGAATTCATCTTAAATTTATTGCAGAGTGAAAGGTAATGACTAATGAGTTTAATTATTTCTTTCAACACTCACTATTTTGTGTCTTTTTTCTTTCTTATAAGACTAGAATAAATTCATCAAACTAGTACAAATAACTTGTTTGAATTAAAAGTAGTTGTTGCTAACTTTGCTTTGCCTTTTGTATTCAGAAGGCCCAAAAAAGGTACATTTTTTGTATATACACAATTATAAGAATTTATTCTTAAGTAGATTCAAAAAAAACAACAGAATATATAAATAAATGAATATATGATAAATAAAATTGATGTGACTTACTTTTATTATGAGTATATTTAAATATAATGTGTTAAATTGTGCATGAAAATTTTTAGAGAAAGCGTTTACCGCACTTAATTACTTGGTAAAGAGCTATAGAGAAAAGGTAGTTTACTGTTAATTCTATCATTAATATCTTCTTTTTTGACGTTCTCACATGTAATGGAAACTGTTTATTAGTATTAAATGATGGATGTTATGATAACTGACTTTGCACTTTGCCATTTTTCATGAAATTTTATTTAGAAGCTAGAGGTTGAATTCGAGGCCCGAAATTTCTTAACTGTTATATTTAGATTAGTTTTTTAAATTATAGCATGATATCATCCGTAGTTTTGGTTATTTTCATTTCACAAAAAAAAAACCTCGGCAAATCTGGGAAACCGCCTGTCATTCTCAAAAAGTAAAACTCATCTAACATATGTGCATTTAAGTTATTCTTTCGCTTTGTTATCTTTTCAAAATTTATTGTTCCATTTTATTTTTGACGTGAATTATTGTTTGATGTTAGGTAGTGCTTCAAAGTTCAAATGTCTATTTCAGGGGAAAAAATCAGTGTGCTGAGGAGTCAGGCCATCAAGATTTAAATAAATACTAGTAATATGGAACATTAAGTGAAGTGATCTGTTGAGCAGAGATCTAAACAGAAACAAAAGTTTGGGTTAAAATATGTCCATCTTAGATTATCGTTTCGAGGCAGAATTTTGCCCAACTTTAAATACAGTTGGCAAAATCTTACTAACTAGCAAACTTTATGCATATCATTGAGGTTGGCGAGAGTAAAACATATCCATTTTTGGCCTATAATCTTGCATGTAAAAAATGGAATGCTCATTCTATCGTGAAATTTATTTGAGATAAAAATATTCAAACATTATGACAAACTCACTAGCAATAAGAAAATCAAATCTAATTTATGTAAAAGTTAACATTGCAAAGTATATAATCTAAATCCATAACTTGAGAGGAGGGTGTCGGGAAATAAACACACAATTCCTCCTCAGACAAGAGTACTAAAATAATTCAAGGCAATCAATACACAATCAAAAAGGAACGAAGAACAATGCACCAATTTTTACGTGGAAAAATTCCCTCAACGTGAGAGATAAAACCAGGGGTCGTAGACCAAAGAAATAGCTTCACTATTATCAAAGACTCCAGAGAGTCTCAAATACGCCAAATCGTGCCAATAAGCAAGCTCAAAACACCAATACTCAAAAATTGAGACTAAGGAATTATGAAATACCCCCTGAGAGCTGCTGTCCGAAACCAATACCTCACTCTCCGGACCACTTCTCAACGATCCAACCTGTTCAGAATGAAGAACCAGATGTACAGAACCTACTGTCCAAGTTTCAGCCCGATATCAACGGTGAACGAGTTCATAAATGCCGATCTATGATGACTGCTTACAGTAGAAAACTGATTCTCCAAACCAAAACTAAACCTCCGTGCGAGCTGAATATTCTCGCACTCCAGAGCTTTTATCAACTGACCGTTCAGAATGACGATCAAACACCAAGAACCTGCTATAAAATTTTCAGCCCGATCCAACGGTGAACAACTTCATAAACATCAAATTACAGAGATATGTTGCAGCAGAAAAACTGATTCTGCAGTCAGAAACAGAACCTCAGTTCGAGTTTAATATCTCACACTCCAGACCTCTTCTCAACGATCCGACCGTTCAGAATGAAGAGCCACTTGTTAAGAATCTGCTGTTAAATTTCAGCCCGATCCAACGGTGAACAACTTCATAAACCTCAAATTACAGATATATGTTGCAGTAGAAAAACTGATTCTGCAGACAGAAACAGAACCTCAGTTCGAGCTTAATAGCTCACACTCCAGACCTCTTCTCAACGATCCGACCGTTCAGAATGAAGAGCCACCTGTTAAGAATCTGCTGCTTAAATTTCAGCCCGATCCAACGGTGGATGACTTCAAAACTCCGATCTACGGTGGCTGTTCGGACAAGGAAGGTGAAAATCGGGTGGTTGTGTTTTCTCTCCTCTCTCTCTGTGGCTACTCTCTCACAAAAATGATCACACACCCACACAACCCTAACTGACTCCTCTCATTAGATAAGTGGGCTCTTGGTTTGGGCTTCTCCACATAGGAAGGGAGCCCAACCCAGACAAATCTCCCTCACAACTATGTGGAGGTAACCGCAACCGCAATCAAACAACAAATTTCAAACTTCCATCTTGGCAAAGATTTTGTCATCATGTCTGAACCATTCTCATCAGTGTTAACCTTTTCAAGTTCCAACAACTTAGCATTCAAAACATCACGTATCCAATGATACCTTACATCAATATGTTTGGATCTTGAATGAAAAGTTGAGTTTTACCAAGATGTATAGCATTTGACTATCACAAAATAACACATACCTCTCTTGAGTAAACCCAAGTTCTTGTAAGAATTTCTTCATCCAAAGCATCTCCTTGCACGCTTCGGTAATGGCAATGAACTCAGCCTCTGAGTGGATAAAGCAACACACTTTTGTAACTTAGATTGCCAAGCTAAGCTCCACCTCCAAATTTAATTAAATAACCTGAAGTAGACCTTCCTGAGTCAACATCTCCTGCCATATATTTAAGTGTAGCCAACTAGAAAAGGCTTCTCATTTCCAAAACATAACTTCAAGCTAGAAGTACCACGGAGATATCTCATAATCCACTTCACTCATTCCAATGCTCTTCCTGGGTTTGAAAGAAAACGGCTAACACTACCAACGCATGAGCTAAGTCTGGTCAGTACATACCATAGCATACATCAAACTACCCACGGCTGAAGCATATGGAACTCTCTCCATGTCTTTCTTCTCTTCTTCATTTGATGGACTTTGCTTGCAACTCAATTTGAAGTGTGTATCAAGAGGAGTGCTGAGCCTTAGCTTTCTCCATTTGAAACCTTTGCAGCACGGCTTCAATGTATTTCTCTTGTGACAACCAAAGTTTCTTCTCCTTCCTATCTCGGATGATTCTTATACCAAGAATCTCTTTGCTGGTCCGAGATCTTCATTGCAAATGACATCCCCAAGTTGCTTCTTCAACCTATCAATTCTGGAAGCATCTTGACCAATAATAAGCATGTCATCAACATATAACAAAAGGATAATAAAATCATTACTAGCAAACTGTTTAATAAAAACACAATGATCTGAAGTAGTCTTCTTGTAGCCTTGCTCTCATTACGGACTCAAACTTCTTATACCATTGCCTCGGAGCTTGCTTCAAGCCATATAAGCTCTTTTTGAGTTTGCACACATAATCTTCTTTCCCTTTTGCCTTAAAACCTTCAGGCTCTCCATGTAGATTTCCTCCTCAAGATCACCATGGAGGAAAGGTTTTACATCCATCCTCTATCTCTAAATCTAGACTCGCAGCCAAACTGGAAACGGTCCTAAATAGAGGACATCTTCACAACCGAGAAAATATTCGTCGTAATCAACCCTCTCTCCTAAAGCCTTTAACCACCAATCTAGCTTTATACCTTAGGGAAGAGGAGTTTCCTTCATGTTTCAATCTATATATCCACCGTTTTGCAAAGCTCTTGCCGTTAGGCAATTTGACAAGCTCAAATGTCTGATTATCATACAAGGACTGCATTTCATCTTGCATAGCATCAACCCAATTTTGCTTCTGGTCATTATCCATAGCCTCCTCATAACATTCAGGTTCTCCCCATCAGTCAAGGTCACATACTCATCAGGAAGGATACTTTGTTGAAGGTTGTACCTTTCTAGTAGACCTCCTAGTGCAGGCGGACTTAGGTATTGCATGTTGATCATCAACATCATCAGTTTCACCATCTAAATGGTTTCCCATCATATCATCAGGAACATCTTCTTGCATATGATCCTGGGCTGATTCTCGCTGGTTCTTCTGCATGTGGTGGTTGAACTGGATCTGCATGATCAAGTCACTACTATGCTGGGATTTAGTCTTCTCCACTTTCTCAATATCTTCAATGGTTTGGTCTTCCACAAACACCACATCACGCTTCTCACAAGCTTCTTACAATTGGGTCATAAAGCCTCTAGCCAAGCTCATCCTGACCATACCCAACAAAGATGCATTGCTTTGTCTTCACATCCAACTTAGATCTCTCATCTTTTGGAACATGAACAAATGCTTTGCACCCGAAAACTCTCAAGTGATCATAAGAGACATTCTTGCCAAACCACACACTATCTGACATTACTATCCAAAGCAATTGCAGGACTCAGATTAATTACATCACCGCTGAGCAATGCTTCTCCCCAAACACTTAGGTAGCTTTGCTTAAGTGAGCATACACCTAACTCTTTCAATTAATGTCCTATTCATCCTCTCCCAAACCATTCAGAGATGTTTTAGGAGGTGTCTTTTCATGCCTAATGTCTTGGATTTACAATACTCATCAAATGGTCCACAATATTCACCACCATTATCAGTCGAATACATTTAAGCTTCTTACCTGTTGCCTCTCAACCAAAACTTGGAATTCTTTGAACTTCTCCAAGACTTGGTTTTTAGTCTTCAAAGCATAAGCCCAAAGCTTTCTTGAGTGGTCATCAATGAATGTCACAAAGTAAAGAGCACCGCCAAATGACTTTTCCTTCAATGGACCACAAACATCAGAGTGCACCAACTCCAGAAATCTGATTTCCTTGAAGGAGGATGCTTCTTGAAGGATAATCTTCTCTGTTTCCAGCCATGCAATGAGAACATTTCTCTAACTCTGCATTCTCAAACCAGAAAGTACATCCTTTTTAGCCAAACAATTTAGTCCATTTTCACTTATATGACTAAGCCTTCTATGCCATAAGTTTGAAGCTTCTTTGCTTTCAATTGCATTCACACTGCCTTTTGAAATTGTGGATTTCATCACATACAAACTTGAAGTCTTCTTTCCTCGAGCTACTACCAAGTTGCCTTTAGTAAGCTTCCATTGACCACTGCCAAAGGTACTAACATAACCTTCATCATCAAGCTTTCTAACGGAAACCAAATTCAAGCGAGATCTGGAGCATGTTTAACATCTTTCAGGCTTCATTCCAACATTAGTTTCTAAACAAACATCACCTATACCAATCACCTTGGCCAAGCCATCATTGCCCATCTTTAGCACTCCATAGTCACCAAAGTGTAAGATGTGAAGAACTCCTTCCTTGGCGTGACATGTATTGAGGCACCACCTCAATTACCCAGTCAGACTCATCAGATACTATATTAATCATATTCTCATACCCTACAATGAGAAGTTCATCTGATGTAGCAGTAGACACACGATCATTATTATTTTCTTTCTTCACTTGCTTACCTTTGTTCTCCTTTTTCCAAAGAAGCAATACTTTTGGATGTGCCCTGTTTTATGACAGTAATGACATTCAACATTTTTGTACCTTGATCTGGACTTGCTTCCTTTTCCTCTACCCTTTGGGCCTTTGTTCTGACTTCTCCCCCTATTTTCTGTCACCAACATCTCTCAGTGAGATGAAGAACCTTGAGTCTTCCTTCTCACTTCTTCATTTAAGACACCACCTTTTACAAGTTGCATGGTTACCACACCATTAGGAGAAATTAGTAAGAGAGATGCGAAATGTCTCCCAAGAATCCGGAGAGTATTTAACAACCAAAGTCCTTGAACCTCGTCTTCAAACTTGATTCCCATGCCTGACAATCCATCTAAAACTCCTTGAAACTCATTCAAGTGATCAGATATAGGAAGATCTTTCCTTGTATCTCAATTCATCAACATATTCAACAAATACAACTTGTTGTTCAGACTTGGAAGCATATAAGGATTCAATCTTTTCCCACATAGTTCTAGCATGAGTCTCATTAGCAATGTGATTATAAACATTATCATCTACCCATTGCCGAATAAAACCACAAACTTGTTGATGCTCAAATTCCCATTCTTCTTCAGTTTTGAATTGGTTTTTGTGTAGCAAACACAGCATATGCAGATTTTTAACAAACAACAAATCTTTCATCTTGCCTTTCCATATATGATAATTGGTACCATTCAAGCTCACCATTAAACTAGTATTTGCCTCCATCATTCAAGCAAGTTATAATCAATAATGCCCAAGAACGAGCTCTGATGCCAAATGTTGGGAAATAAACACACAATTCCCTACTTGCAAGAACAAGAGGAGCAACTATACCAGCCAAAATAATCGCAGCAATCAATACACAATCAAAACCAGAACAATAGGGACAATGCACCAAGATTTTAACGTGGAAAAATTCCCTCAACGTGAGAGATAAAAACCAAGTCGTCCAAACCAAAGAAATAGCTCCACTATTATCAAACAGGTACAAGAGAGTCTCAAATATGTGCACAAATTGTGCTAACAATAAGCGCCAACAAACACCAATACTCAAAAATTGAGACTAAGGAATTATGAATACCCCAAACTGGAGCTGCTGTCCGAAACCAATACCTCACTCTCCGGACCACTTCTCAACGATCCAACCGTTCAGAATGAAGAACCAGATGTACAGAACCTACTGTCCAAGTTTCAGCCCGATCCAACGGTGAACGAGTTCATAAATGCCGATCTATGATGACTGCTTACAGTAGAAACTGATTCTCCAAACCAAAACTAAACCTCCGTGCGAGCTGAATATCTCGCACTCCAGAGCTTTTATCAACGATCTGACCGTTCAGAATGACGATCAAGACACCAAGAACCTGCTGTAAAATTTTCAGCCCGATCCAACGGTGAACAACTTCATAAACATCAAATTACAGAGATATGTTGCAGCAGAAAAACTGATTCTGCAGTCAGAAACAGAACCTCAGTTCGAGTTTAATATCTCACACTCCAGACCTCTTCTCAACGATCCGACCGTTCAGAATGAAGAGCCACTTGTTAGGAATCTGCTGCTTAAATTTCAGCCCGATCCAACGGTGAACAACTTCATAAACCTCAAATTACAGAGATATGTTGCAGTAGAAAAACTGATTCTGCAGACAGAAACAGAACCTCAGTTCGAGCTTAATAGCTCACACTCCAGACCTCTTCTCAACGATCCGACCGTTCAGAATGAAGAGCCACCTGTTAAGAATCTGCTGCTTAAATTTCAGCCCGATCCAACGGTGGATGACTTCGAAAACTCCGATCTACGATGGCTGTTCGGACAAGGAAGGTGAAAATCGGGTGGTTGTGTTTTCTCTCCTCTCTCTCTCTTTGTGGCTCTCTCTCACAAAAATGATCACACACCCACACAACCCTAACTGACTCCTCTCATTAGATAAGTGGGCTAGCTTGGTTTGGGCTTTCTCCACATAGGAAGGGAGCCCAACCCAACAGAGGGAAGTGTTGATTGAGTGCGCAGGTGGCAGATGACCGTAGGATATGCCAAACCAAACCCTGCATCTTAATGAATGGCTTTGATATTTGAAGGACAACGAAACAGAACACAAACCACGACCACACCCATCTCTGCTGTCAAAGGAATACGCAATTGAATCATAGTAATATATTATGCATGTATGCAGTCCCAACTAGTCGTTATCCTCATGTCCTTTCTGTCTTTGCCATTGTTTTGCTACTCCTTCAATTTTCTGAAAGAGAACGTGGCAGCCACTCACAATGACACCTCCTCTTCGAATGTTAAAATAATACTACTCAATCCTAAAGGCTAATTCTGCGGTGGTTCGTGTTGGGTTAGTGACCAACTTGGTCACTGGTCAATATTGAGAGAATAAAATTGCTTGGGTTAAGAACAAAATATGCATAGGGTGAAATCATAATTTTAAAAATCTTAAAAACATGTTTTAACAATATTCATTAACACAAACTCCAAAGATATAGCTGTACACCAATAACAGGACACTGTCAGTCCCTCTCCTTGTCATCCCTTCCATGGCCAACTGCTCATCACTACCCACCGCATCACAAGGCTTACTCCACCACCACCACCCATGGAACTACATGGAATTGGAAATGTCCCCTTTAAGATTAAATAGGAAGCCTTGCTAATGCTAAATGAAGGGGAAAGACAAACCCTCCCCAGCACTTATATTTTTTCACGTCCCCCACACTTAAATTTTTCCCCATCAATGCTTTCGAACGAGATGGCAGAACAGCCCCTAGTCATGGGTTGAAGAAAGAGGGCTATGGAGAGAAGAGTGGGACTTGAGCTGCTGACAGGAAATACCTAAACCCACCTGTGTAATTTGTTACTCATTACAACCAAATTGCTCATTATCAACAACTCAAACAAATTAGATGATTTTATGGGTCAAAATGAGGTCCAAGTATTCTAAATTTGAAATTTGCAGAGGGCACAACTATAATAATACAGAAACTAAAACAAGCTTTAAATTCAACCATAGGATGACAATATCAATGGCACACATTCACTGACCAACTTGATCACTAACTCATAAAGGCCCATGGCAGAATTCGCCCAATCCTAAATAACTTGGAAACAAACAAGTACGCTGCTGCAGCCTACTATACTATACTGTAAAGGTGCTGAAATCAGATCAGATGGTGAGATTTTCTTTAAGTACTAGAGAGGTGCCCTTTATGTTACCACCAACATCGGGGAATGTCTCCGATCCAGGCAATGGCTTCACAATGCCCTTTGAGTCAACTTGAAGCGGGTACTTCAACAGATGGCTTCTCATTTCGGTTACCTCATCAGCTACGTACTGTCTCCAGTTATGCTCACTCAGTGACCTTACCCGTCTCACGCATTCAAGGCTCTCTGGTTGCTCAAAACATTCTTCCACACCTCCTGTATGCTCGCTCCATAGGGACATTCTATAACCATGCACCTGAACTCATCCACAATATTACACAAACACAACTCTTAAGTATCAGCAAAATCTGCTATTTGTTCATGACTTGTTACAAAAGGTATACAATTGTATTAGTTTATGAAATAAACTTGCCTGCCCACGAGGTTTAGATTGCCTGCTTGCCCACGTATGATGAGGCTGATATGCTCCCATTGCTATCTCTGTGTCTCTTGTGCCTTCCATGGATCGCTGGTTTATGTTTGCAGACCCCATTAACACATATTCATCATCCACAATCATTCCTTTTGAGTGAACATAAATCATGAATCGCCGGTTCGTTTGAGTGAGTACCTAGGTTAAGGTTACCCAATGTCAAGCATTTCATTAGAAGACATGACATGAGAATTCTTAGTCTAGTAGGGAAAAACATGAAGTTCACTCAAGAGTCAAGAGGGTTAAAAAGGAAAAAAAAAAACCTGAGGAGTGTCTTGTGTAGGATTTTTAGCATTTGCAAAATTTTCATTATCAGGGATCTCACGATTGCCAAGGCAAAAAAAATTCAAGTAGTCCTGTGGTTCATACTTGTTGTCAAGCCCAGCCTCTTGTAAGGCCTTGTAAATCGTCCCATACATCATTTGCATTGTTTTGAACTGCCAAAATAAGCATGTGTAGATGAGATAAAGGCAAGAATGAACCCACAGTAATAACTTTATGTTGTCTATGGTACTTGATCATACTATTTTAAATGATAAACTTGATACAACTGGCATCGGGTCATGCCATCCAGTTTGCAGCATTTGAAGATCATTTCATAAAATGAAGCACAAAAGGATGGGTGTTTCTTTTGGCTTGAGATCAATATCATCAAATCGTCCTAATTCATGTTAATCGTTTTGCCAATCTTTAAAGATGTTGACTAATCACATATGGCAACTTTTGTAGAGGCAAAGGAAGCCTACCTGCCAAAAGAGAATCCGCTGAGTGGCTTTTCCTGTGGGTACACCTTCAGGCCACATAGGAATGACGATATACACACTGAATCTCTCATTTTGTTTGATTTTGTTGGCTACTTTTAGCGCAATTTCCATTGGAATTAAGTTGTTTGCACCTGAAAAAAGTGGAAAAGGGATTGTTACAACAATGATATGCTAACATGTATAACTAGGGATTTGCATAGAAGTAGCTTTATGCAACATTTCTGCTGGTGTTAAATATGATGCAGCTTTATAGTAATCCCCCAATCTCCCTCAATCTTTTTGATATTTTAAAGAACAACAGTTCTTCTAACTTTGGTCCTCAATACTCATTACTCACCGCGGTCTTCGCAAGACTCCCAATTATACGATGAGCCAAGAAAGTATTGGTTCTCAATATAGATAAACTTTTGGGCAGCACGGATGGCCTTGACGTACGCAGAATGTATGCTCATGTCTATCATTACATTCTTTCCACAAACCAAGTTCTGTTCAACAAGTAAACAATAGTTAGCTCCTTCCTTCACAAGGGAAAGCATAGAAAGCTGAATTTTCAGAAGAGAAGGAAACCACATGCCAAATGTTTCTCACCCTGCTTATAGCATCTTTTGGTTCCTTGGGAAATCCTTTCACAGAATTGGAATCAATTGAACGGAAGACCTTCCATGAGAAGAATGTGGTAAAAAGTCAAGAGACATGCACATTGATATTGGAAATGTTTCTCAAAGGGTGTAAGAATTCTTTTACAATATAATCAATGATACCTGGACATGCCAAGTCTCAAGGTTATCTTCATTTAGGCAAGGAAGATCATCAATGCCAACAATTTCAGAGATGCTATCAAGTTTCAGCAACGAATCGTCATGTGAACTTTTTTTCTTTTGAAGTGTACTTTTTATTGCACTTTTTATCTGTTGACGTGTACCCATTTTTATTGCCCTTAACCAACGCTCCTCAAAATTGGTGAGGATGTCATATGCTGCCGGACCATCAATTTTGGAGTGCAAATCATGCCATGGTTCTCTTGGACAACCAGTCACAGGCCCCTGTTTAGTATAAATAAAGTAATATACAATTGCAACAAAGAGGGCAGCATAAAATAATGAGTAAAAGATGGAGGATGCTGACGAAAATAAAAATGGTTGATTCCTCTTCCTGTACCCCTAACATATACACTAATGCACATTATCCTCAATTGAAAATTAATGGAAATAAGAAAGGGATGATTTACTTCGAAGTTAGGATTATGAAAGTCGTGTTTGTGTGTTGTATGCAAAGTCCTAAAGAGAAATGTTCCGGGGTATCATATCGGCCCACACATAAATCAAGGCCACCGATGAAAGCTATAATCTTTCTTTTATGCTGGCCCGCATCAGCATCCACAATGACTGTCTTTTGATGATGGGTATAGATTGCTCTAGCTTCCTAACAATTAAGCATAAGGCAAAAAAATTATTTCCTCGTTATAAATACAATATGCTAATAAGGTTAGAAGGAGTACAAATTTATGCAGTTGAGCTGAACATCAATATTACTGGAACAAAATCATGAAAAATAAGTATATTTGTATGTTAGAAGATGAGCCGGGGATGAAAAAGAAAACATTAACTTTGACCATTTGGATGAAATTGAAAACAAACTAGAGTCGAGCAATAAGATAGCATTAGTACCATCATTAACTATTTCTGTTCTCGATTTAAAGTATAGATTACACACAAATGAAATAATGAATTTATTTCTTTAACTTGACAAATCAATATATTTTGGACAAAAGATGCAAGCAGGAAATATAAACCTGAAAGATAAAACAATGAATCAGTCAACTTTATCTGTTTTTAATTTTAACCACCAAGCACCACAAATATTATCGTATATAAGTCTTTATTGCCCCTTGGAATAGCTAGTTGTTTCAGAGCACTAGCATGCAGTTAGATATAATCATATGGTGTTTCTTACTGACCTGCGCTTTCAGCAAACTATGTCCTTTTCGACCAGATCGTGGGCAAAGAAGCACTTGTACAGAAGAGTGCTTGAAGAAATGGCGGGTGTCTTCATCATGAGTGTTCATTATTCCAACCTATAGATCATAGTAATTTGATGATCACGGAATGCAACTATTCACAGAGTATCTCTGATCCATAAAGTAAATTTAGTACGTTAAACAAGGCTTCTTAAATATGAAACAGACACATGGTATTAGAATACTATAGCATGTCAAATGACTTGTCTATGAAGGCGCTCAGATTTTGCTTTGCTTTCCTGCCTCACAAAAACCATATAACTAAACTGTACAAGAAATGTATAAAACATGCCAGACATATACGATTGCAACTAACAAGGCAGCACCCAATCCTGTGTGTCGAATTCTTGTTTGTGTGTTCAAACTTCAAACCCATCAGTTAACACCTAATTTTTCATGAAACTGAACATCACCATTTACAAGAACAACAAATACCCAAGGCTACAAGTCCAGGAGAAACAATATGATGATCAACTATGGAAAAATTAAACATTAGTGTATCATGCTCAGTCATATTGGCAAATACCAAGTAGTAGCATTGGAATTCTCCTCATGAAACCAAAAGTCCTTTCCTTGTGGGCTTGAATTTGAAAAGAAATGTTGGTTTCTTTTGCTGAAACAATGAAATAAATGGAAACTGCTTTCAATGAATTAAAAGTTAATTGAAAGTAGGGGAAATCTGAAAAAGAAATGAGCAAAATGTCATTGTTCTGGAGGTAAGCGTGTTCACCACGAAGCATGGTTTGTCCAAGAGCATCAGGCGGTATAATAAGGAGAGGCGGAAATGACAATCACTAGTAAGGCAGATTATTGTGGAAGAAGTAGTTGAAATAAAAGATCTTCATTAGTGGCAGCAGATACATGATGGGATGGTTGCATAAGCAAGGGTATGGGCCAAGCATGGTTCAGAGACTAGAGTAGGTGGGGTGACATGACAGACACGAAAATACACGGAAGAGAGGGAAGACCTATAAATACTCACAAAAATGAAGGAGTAGGGTCTGGCAAAAAATCTCCCTAAGACAAGAGAGAGAGAAAGAGAGAGAGAGAGAGTCCAGTTTAAGTAAGGCTAAACACGAAGGCGAGGCGGTTTGCTTAGGAGTTCTTCTAACTTGTAGCGATTGATCGAACCACCCCCAAACATTTGGCGACTCCACTGGGGAGCTAGCAAGGACACTAAGCAAGAAGATGGCGAGGATCTCGTCCCTTCCTCATTTTGGAGGTATTTCGTCAGAAGAAAATGGAGGATTTTCAAGTCAAGGAGAAATGGAGGAAGAAGGTTCCCAGGAATTCAACTCATGGGGGTAGTAGGAAGGGTGGAGATGAGTCGTCAAGGGTGTTTGTGTCAAGGCGAGTGTGGAACCGCCTCCTCGCAGCTATGGGAAGGTTGGAATTGTAGAAGGGAAGAGCCCAGGCGCATATTAGGCGAGACAAGCGAAGGTCTGGTGATGGAGAATACACAATGTGCAGTCAGGGGCGAGTGGAACAAGAGAAGATCCGTGAGAAGGAGAGAAGAAGGAGGGAAGTGGGTGACTCGGAGAAGTGTGAAGATGCTAGAGGGCCGGAAGGGGGCAAGGAAAGGGAATATGATCTTGAGCCGTATCCGCTGAATGTTGCTTGCTTGCCTTACCCTGTAGGGTACCAATCGCCCGCATTTAGGAAATTTGATGGCTCAAGAAGTGCACCTGATGGCCTTCATGGACGACCTCGGGTGTAGGGGAAGCAAGGAGTTGCGCATGAGGGAGTTCTCGAAGTCTTTGATGGGGCGGGCTTTCACATGGTATGCTAAGCTACAACGGGATCGTTACACTCTGGGAAGACATGGCGGCCAGCTTCTCCAGTAAATTCCTCGAGGAGGTGGGGGAAGTGGACGTGATGGACTTGGACAGATGAAACAATGCCCAGGAGAACCATAGGTGACATTCGTTAAGCGATCCAAGACAAAGCGTTGCAATGTAAGGAGACTTTGCCTCAGGCCGATCTGGTGTATGGTTGCGTCAAGAATATAGAGGATAGGTCAAGAGTCTTTCTTCAAATGAGTGGGATCTCTACCTTCGCCGAGTTATTGAGGAAAGGTAATGACGTTACGAAGTCACTCAAAGGCCAAGGAAAAATACTTAAAGGAGAGAGGTTATGTACGAGGTGTAGGCGACCGGGGGCGAAGTGAAGAGAGAAGGAGGAATTAGGGGGGAGAGAGATAGAAGTAATTACTTGCGAAGAAAGGATGAGCAGAGGGGGTATGCAAGGCCGAGAGTATGCGGTCAGGGTAGGGCGAGAATTACTTGTGTTCCTGAGATCCGTTACAAGTAGAGAAAGTGTGCGAGTTAGTTGATGCTTGTATAGGAGAGGACTGATCAAGCTCGCAGTGGAACACAAGCACTTTACGAGAGAAAAGGAGGACGCAAGCTTTTGTTACGTCCATGATTCGCACACTCATGGGCTCATGGAGCTGAGACAAGTGCGCAAAATATTGAGAGAGAGAAAGGAAGGTAGAATAATTTTGCCACAAGAAAATAGACGGTGAGACCCAGCGGGTCCTACACCCTGATCAATCCCAGCAATGACAAGAAGATAAGTCCTTTAAATTTTCAATTCATTAAGAAGTATTATGTTTGAATTTCTAATTCCATTAGCTGCACTCTGTTTAGATTCTTAGCTTATGGATGAAGTATTATGTTTTAAGTTATCTATTCTGCCTAACGATTATATGTGAATTTTTTGCGCACTAACAATATACCACGATCGTTCGTCATAAACCACCGCCTGGTGATAAACATTGTCGCCCGTGCGAGCCTTGAGGCCGCGTAGTGAAGCGAGTTGTCACCCGCGCGAGCCTCTGACGCAGCATGGTGAAGTGAGTTGTCGTCGCGTGAGCCTTGATGCCGCATAGTGAAGCGAGTTGTCGCCCGCGCGGCCTATACCACGCATGGTGATACCACCTTCTTAGGTGATGATCTTATTTCCATCCACGCGAGTTCTTACGCCGCGTAGTCAGGTGAGGCTATACCACCGCATGGTGATACCACCTTCTGAGGTGATGATCTTATTTCCACCCGCGTGAGCTTCTTGCGCCGCGTAGTAAGGCGAGGCTCTGGGCATGGTGGTACCATCGTCTTAAGTGATGATCTTATTTCCGCCCGCGCGAGCTTCTGACCACGTAGTCGAGGCAACTATACCACCACATGGTTCTCCGCCCTGAGGTGATGATATTATTTCGCCTGCGCGAGCTTCTTACCGCGTAGTAAGGCGAGGCTATACCACAGCATGGTGATACCACCTTCCGAGGTGATGAGTTATTTCCGCCCGCACGAGCTTCTCGCCGCGCAGTCATGCGAGGCCACCACCACCGCTTGGTGATAAAAATTACGCTCGTGTAAGCTCTTATGCCACGTAAACGGGCGAGAGTCTATCACCCTATGACATGATTTGGCTTCTTCATTTGGGGGCTAAAAAATTCAGCCAAAAGACAATCACGTCACAAGGAGATGTAAACTAATGGAAATTGTATTAAAGTCGACAACGGTATAAAAATGCTCAATGAGGAGCCGCACCTCCTCATTAAGCAGGGGGCTAATATATTGGGAGCAATCTCCTAGACTCACCCCAAGCGGTGACCCTTTAGCAGAGACCTCGGTGGTGACGGCTCACCCCCAAGCGGTGACCCCGCGGACGCCCTTAGGAGGGATTCCTGGTAGAGACTCCGACGGTGATGGCTCATCCCTAAGCGGTGACGGCTCACCCAAGTGGTGATCCCTGGCGGACACTCTTAGGTGGGATTCCTAGTGGAGACCCTGACGGTGATGGCTCACCCAGGCGGTGACCCCTCGGTGGGACCCCGAAGCGGAAACCTCGGTTGGAGAGAAGACCCCTAGGTGAAAACATCAGCGTGACCCCTCAGGAGAGACCTCTAAGCAAGACTCCTGAGCAAAACCCCGGCGGTGATAGCTCACCTCCAGGAGGTGACGCCTAAGCGAAAATCCTGGTAATGGCCCAACCGCCGCCCTTGGACGAAGAAGCCATAGGCAAGGGACCCTAGGAAGGGATGGCTTGAGCACCTAAGCGAAAACCGCTTGAAAATATTTTGAAAATCACATTGCAAATACAATTGCGGTTTAGGCATACACTCGAGAAAATAAGCAAGGTTAGACAAGGCCTATTCCAAATTGCATGATGAAAAGCCCCCTTGACGGATCATCACCAAACCAGGTAGAATAAGGTTGGGGGCTAAGTGAAGCCAAACCCAATAAAAAATATATAAGCAGCAAAACTTACAAAACATGAAATACCCTTACATTGACTTGAATCAAACAATAAAAGACAACGCAAGTCAAGAAAGAAATGGAAAATGCTCAACAAAGAGCCATACCTCTTAGTTGAGTAGGGGGCTAATGTTCTGAGGTAAGCGTGTTCACCACGAAGCATGGTTTGTCCTAGAGCATTAGGCGGTACAATAAGAAGAGGCGGAAATATGGCAAGCACTAGTAAGGCGGATTATTATGGAAGAAGTAGTTGAAATAAAAGATCTTCATTAAGTATGGTCAGATACGTGATGGGATGGTTGCATAAGCGGGGTATGGGCCAAGCATGGTCCAAGATGGAGTAGGTGGGGTGACATGATATAGCACGAAAATACACGGAAGAGAGGGAAGACCTATAAATACTCACAAAAATGAAGGAGGAGGGGCTGGCAAAAAATCTCCCTAAACACGAGAGAGAGAGTCCAGTTTTAGTGAGGATAAACACGAAGGCGAGACGGTTTGCTTAGGAGTTCTTCTAGCTCATAGCGATTGATCGAACCACCCAAAACAGTCATGTTCATGATATGGAATATGTACTGCTAATCAGCTGTCGGATGGACCTCCCACAGCAGAAGGTAATAAGAGTATAGATATCCTCCATAACAGAAAAGAAAATAAAAGACAACGAAAAGGTGAAACCGCAAGAGTCAATTAAGGATCAAATTTGTCCAGTCTAGAAACATACAGGACAAGTAAAATACTTTAGCAACCTTCAGTGGCTTAATACGCAGAGTTCATTAAAGCCTGCAATTGATTCTGATGTTTTCTACTTGAATGAACCTATTGAGTATGAATGTTTCTACAATACTTTTTATATTTCCTAATGCAAAGAATGAATCTCTGACTGCAGAAATTCCAGTGTGGTAAACACATATAAATTATCCAAAATCAGCAAAGCAAGGCAAGAAATTTCAGTTAAAAGAATATCAACAACCAAGAACAACAATGGAAAGATTAATTGAAGTTACCGTTTTATGTCCAAGCAAGCTTTTAGAAGTAGGATCATCCCATACAAGGAGCAGCACTCTAACACCCTCCTGTGATTTGGCCTTTAGGAGATCACCCAAAGTGTGAGCTTTTCCATCATTAGTCTCTCGAAGCAGACCAACATTGTAGTACACAGACCACCCCACAATATACACCAATTTACGGGCTTGACTTATGGCGTCAAAGATGTCATGCCAACAATTTCCATGCTTATACTGACACCCCCGTTGACCTTCAAACTTGGAATGCAACCATCAGGAACATGAGCATCTTGATAAAGGGTAACCTTGCCACCCTTTCTAAGGGGAAAGTAAGTGGCCGGGACCCCTTGATAATGAGGACCAGCACCTACTCCATGGCTATAAAGGGCCACGTTATCAACAGGTGTGTACTGAATGGACAAACTCAGCACTGCTCCATGCTTACATGGTTTTCCACTAGAGTTAAGGATAGGGAAAAGGCCTTCAACTTTTGTTCCTTTGCATAACTGTTCCACAGGAATCCCAACCGCACCTATGATCTGTGAGCCCACAATATCGCCGTCCTTTACAACAAAGTGCACTTCTGCAGCATGATGTGCAACAGGGACATTGAAGTGCTGCTTCCAAACAGGGTTCTCAACGTTTCTGATCACGAAAGTCCTTGCTACGACAGCACCTGCCACGGACACTTTGACATATGGATCACTGGTTATGTTGTGGGACATGTGGCCTTCAATCTTGCCGCCGAGTTTTTGAAGCTTGCCCCCTAGTTTCTTGTGAAACATGCCCGCGTGGCCTTCAATCTTGCCGCCGAGTTTTGAGGCAGCATGGAAAGCTTGCCCACTATTTTCTTGTCAAACATTTTGGGAGGTATCTGGCCTCGTTGACCCATATCTCCAAGTTGCCATGTAAGAGCAAGATGGGCAAGGAGGTGGAAGTGGTTGGGAATGGAAGGACCTGTTGGCCCTGTCCGTGATGTGAGTCTCCAAAAGACGGGGTTTCACCATATACCAAATGAGCCATGTCAGAACACTTGTTTTGGAAGGGCTAAAACAGAACAGAACAACGTTGTTTTTGTGTAAAGATGAATGGAATGGTGTTGGGGATGGGTGTGACCATGAGGAGAAGAAGGAGGAGGGAGAAGACTGGAAAATGAAAATGGGGTTGACGGGAGTGTGACCGTGACATGATAGGAGTCGTTGGAGTGTTCGACTAATGACTGGGCAAAACAAAGTCAGCTGGCTGGCGGAATCGAAATCTAGAACTAGGCACGCACGCACGCACGCACATGGGAGGAAGGAACAACATGAATGAGGGCAACTCTAATCTCCGCGCTTTTTTATTATTTGAAAAAAAACACAAAAAAAAAAGCAAGTGTAGATAGAAAATAAAAATAAATAACCGTGGGTGGACTGGTGATCATGATGGGGATGGTCAGTGCTTTGGCTTCGGGGTGCATGGTTTGCGCAGAGGAATAAGGTTCGATTTTTAATTTTGAGGTTACTAATTACTAGCTTTCAAATGAAAAGAGTTGCCTAATGACTCAAGTGCCGGGCGATCATTTATCCCTTGATGATATTTACAAATATAATTATTCGAATCTCATGGACTGATTCTATCCATTTATAGTAATCTGAACTATTGACAGAAACTAATGCTTGGATTTATTTTGGCAGTGGTGGAAAGAAATTATATTTTTTGGATGACTACATGCAAAATCAATACTACTTCCATCGAAATTTGTTTAAACTTTCTGAAGGACAAACTTAGTTGTACAATATAAATAATCTCCTGTTTGACTTATATGTTCTAGAGTGCTTTATTGTCTGAGTAAATGATCGATATCTGGTCCAAGAATTTCCTCAAGAAGGTGCATGCAAGTTTAGCTGGTAGTTTAGGATATTTAATCATATGAAATCTAATCTATGTTAGTCATTACTATCCATTTCTTTTAAGATGCATACTCATTAATTAGTTTACGATAATTGTGATTAGGTTAGATTCATGGTGAATTCCTTTATTTATGTTGATCGGCAACTTACCAATACACCCTTACAAAGTGACCCCACTTTAGATAAGTATATATTTCAATGTTAATAAAGAATGGGTCTATAGTGTAAATCAAGGTAATATGTAGATTCGAACATTTGCATAATTGTAGTTCCTCACATTTAGTAACGGTGATTACTATGTGTTAATCAAAATCATTATGTTCAAATAATAAAAATGGTTTTAAAAGAATCAAGGGTAGAGTGCTTTAAAGTGAGACATGCAAGTTAACCTGAAATGGTGTCATTTGTTTTAAAATAGACATTATCACACTGTTTAATAATTTTGAGTGGAAAATAATTTTAATTAAAAGAGCATCAATTCATCAACATATATTAATTCTATTTTTTTAACTCTCTAAAGTAAGATGTTTTTTTTTGGGCCAGGGGGTTTAGGGTTTCACACCGCCACCGGCTCTACTAGGGCTCGAATCTGGGTGCACTCTTACTAGAGCATATGATACTGCCAGTTGAGCCAATCTACAACACATTAATGACAGTTCTCTTCCTTTGGTCCTACTTCTAGTTGTGAAATTACGAAAGTCCCACTATGTTGGGCTGTTCTAGCCTAAACAGGCTAGGCCAGAGTCCAAGACCCAAATAGACAGCTATGAATATTGAATACTAGTCATGCTGGCGTACTTGACGGGTTTTCAATTAAGTATTGACAACAAAGCTTCCGAGCTTTTTACCTATATAAAATAAAGAAAATGATATTATATATATGTATATCCCAATTTAAAAAATATTACACATATGTCTTTCTTTGAATTATATACAAATTGGTTAAACTAATTTTCATTTTCAAACAATTCCAAACTGATTCCTGTCACGTTAAATATGTCAGAGAAGTTCAAAAATCAGTCTCACATGTTCTAACGCACTACAGTAATCAATTTAAATGAATTTAGGACTATATTAGACACTATCAAGAAGTCATAAATTGATTCAAATTGAATTTTGAAACGGATTCACTATATTAATCTTAAAAAAAACATGGATGCAACGTGCTTTATTTTTTTTGGGTCATGGAAGACAGTGAAGAGCAGTAAGTGCTTCTTTTTTTTTTTTTTTTTTGGGTCATGGAAGAGTAGCAGCTTGGACCAGTCAAACCAACACGAAAAATGCATGTACATCGTGAAGAAGTCAATTTCTTGAAGGGAAATACTAGATTTTTTTTTCAGAAAGTAAATGTTAGAATAACATGATCTAAGTAATAATTTTAGATGAATAAGTAAGTTCTATTACTATATTTGATTCAACTATCTTTATATATTTTGTATAAAATTCTGATTGTGTAGTATTTTACTCTTCTTCCTTTCCTAGCTAAATATTTTTAATTTGACTATACCAAGTCGAGAAGAACTTTAAAAATTGAACAAGAAATAATACAGCTGTTCCATTTGATGAAAATAATCTCCAATGCATATATGTGCTTCAACTGCATATATATATATATAACCATACGAAGATGTTTTATATTTTTATTTTTATTTTTAAAATGAAAGTCTAAATTAAATATTTAGGTCTCAATCCCATGCATGCATCTTAATCGGAAGGAGGAGATGGGGGAGCTGGTGAGGGCTCGAATTTGTAATGCTTGTCCACTGAAGCAGTTACATGCCATGTGCAACTAAGTCCTTTTGGAATGATGACAAGGTCTCCAGCACCAAACTCTACAGGCGCAGATGATGATGAGTCTCTTGGATAAACCTTCACAAATATTAAATATGAGAGATGAAATTAGGTGTAGGTATCGAAGGATGTTGGGCTGTAAGTAAACTAAGAGAGCCACAACAGAAATTTTAAGTTAACAGAAAAGCTGTGCTTGCAGTTGGTTAGATGAAACTTGACTCTAATATAAAAGAAATTTGTACGGCTTAGTGTTCAAGTGAAACTTCAGTACTTCACAGCAGAATAGTTGGACATTGATAAATTATTTAAAGACAAGATGCATGTTTAACTCTTTTCTAAATGCAATAAATTCGACAGAAGTTAGGAAAGCATATGTGCGGGCAACTGAAGCTGTTATTGCCAAGTTAAGAGACCCCCAGGCTGTGTACAAATTAGAAACATTCAAAAATTGGTTTGGATCGATTTGTGGCTTCTTGACAGTGTCTAATATGATCATAAAATCAGTTTCAATTGATTACTGTAGCGTATCAGAATATATCAGAACGAGTCTAAAATCGTTTGAATTGATTTGACTTTTGACAAAGGAATTTTAGACTGTTTCGCATGTTCTAACACGCCAATAATCCTTGGAATCGTAACAAAATGAAAATCAATTAAACCGATTTGTATATAATTCAAAAAAGGATATATGTGTAATATTTTTAAGTATATATATAATATATCATTTTCTTTATTTTATATAGGTAAAAAACTCGAAAGCTTCCACCCAAAACCAATATTATTGACCAAGAAAAAATCAAAGCCAATTTATCCGTATTGTCACAAAACTTCACGGGCGACGGACGTAACGAGCACTGTATAAACGAGATATAATGCAAAATAGACTAATGTTATTTGCAATAATATTTTATGATATTATGTCACGCACTTTTATATACATTAAATGAGATGTGAGTCTCAAACGAAGTGGATTCACATCCCATTCAATAATAAATATGAATGTGTCGCACGATATTCATAAATAATAAATACAAATAACATTTCTCTACAAAATATGGAGCCATATAATAGTGCAAAAATACTATTCCAACAACTAAAAGTGGGTATATAATTGACACAAATTCCATTACTATTGGATATGATGATGATCCCAACTTTCTACACAAATCCATCACATTAATAGTAATGAAATGGTGTCCTAATTAGACATTCAATTTTGGTGTTAAAATAGTAATCCTCTTAATACATGGATTTGTAATCTGAAGGGCCACTCTAATCAGAGTCGCTAATTGAAGATTATCCATTTGTACCATCAAAAAACGATAAAAACTTGTAGAACAAAGAAGTTAATTAGTAAATAAGAAGGTGGTAGCTAAAACAGAATTATTCCAAAGAAGAAATTCGGGTCTACATGATAGTGCCAGCCACTATGAAAACTCAGCCTTTTGCCCTTTTCCCCTTGTTGTTTTCGATATTAGCATCTTCAGGACTACAAATTCTATGTTCATTGCAGCCAATACCTTTTCCATCCCATGTGGGAAGCACCGCAGCCACTTCTCATATTGGCTTAGAAGGATTCTCATGGTATGGTTAAAGGTCTCTTTAGATAGATATAAATGTCGTATATGGACCAGCTTACTTTGCTGTCTTGGTGATGATTTTTTCAAACAGAACTAATCTTCAACACATTAATTTGATGAACAAATCTAACTAAACTTCTTCAGTAATAAATGTAACACCCTTTTTCCACGCCCAAGGGTACACAACTTGTCTAGTTGACAATGAAACACGTTCACAATGACGACTTTGATGAAACTTTCGATGAAATCAACTAGACAATGAAAGGAATTGGTCAATACAATATTCACACAATAGCAAAAGGGTGAAATAAAGAAAGAAAATGAACACACCTTGCACTGGAGACCCATCACGGCCCTGCTATAATGGCTGCAGTTTTCTTTCTCCTTTTCTTGTCTCTGATTCTGTGAAGTCTCATAACTCAAGCCTCAATGTGTTTGGAACAAGCCATGACTTGGAAGAAGCCACTTCTTCCACTCTTCATCCATATACCCAATTCACTAACCATGAGGCCATCCCTTCTTTGCAAGAGTCATATATTAACTTCACCAAAGCATACCCTCCATTTGAGAACACTTCTGAGGTTGATCGAATTCGTGCAAAAGAATACCCTCACTTGAACCTCTCCAAAGTTTGTTTTGATTACACTGGATATGGCCTTTTCTCATATGCTCAGGAGCAAAGACCCTTTACCACAACTTCAACTGCTTCATCATCTTCGTGTCCTCCTCCTCAATCATTGAATCACACTTCCTTGGAGCCACCCTTCTTTGATATCTCCTACAAGCCGGTGAATTTGCACACTCAGATTCTCCATGGTGGGCAGGAATCAGAACTTGAATCCAGAATAAGAGAAAGGATCATGGCATTCATGATGAACATCTCTGAAGCTGATTACACACTTGTTTTCATTGCCAATGAGGTGTCTGCTTTTAGACTTGTAGCCGAGTCTTTCCAATTCCTGTCTAATGGAGAGCTCCACACAGTGTATGATCACGGAAGCGAGGCGCTGGATGTGATGATTGAGGCCTGCAAAGAGCAAGGAGCGCATGCCTTGTCAGCTGAGTTCTCATGGCCCAATCTGGGGATAAGGTGCAGGAAATTGAAGAAAAAATGTGTAAACGACATTGTTTAGAAGGGTAAAGCAGTTATGATTAATTGTGAAAATTAACAGTATACGTAAGTAATAAGACATGTGAATATTTTCGTTAATAGCTTAGACAATAATTGATAGAGGAACTTTCCGTTTTTCTAAAATTTAAAGCCATAATAAGTTTTAAATTTGAGGGGTAATTTATCCTCTGCTATTAATTCGAGAGCTTAAATTGAGATTTTATTCAAAATTTTATAATAAAAGTATATTATTGGATAATGATTCACGGTGAATCGAAATCAATATCTTGTTTTTTATAATAAAATTAGTCTCTTGTAAAATATACTTTTTATTATCCTTTTTTAGTCATAGGAAATACGACTTTGGAAGCTTCTCATATATTTTATTATTTTTCTTTTTTTATTGAGCCAGAATGGAATGCTCTTATGGAGACTTTCTACAACTACAAGTTTCTAATTAGGTGCAAACAAAATTTAACTTCATATTATAATAAGGAAAAAAATATTATGAAAGAAAGGATGAAAGAGATAAAGTGAAGCAATTTTGATGGAGGTAAAATGGTGTGTAACTATATGTTCCGTTAGAGTTTAGTGGTAGGAGTTAAAAAATAAAAATAAGAGTGTGTGGGTAGTTTTACTCTTAGGGATAAAGATAATGGGGTTCCTTCTTTTTTAATAATTATAGATAGGGTCTCTTTTAATTTTTTTTTTAAATTAATCATATCTTATCTTTGAACAATCATATTCTCTTAATATATGTTATATGTTTTATATTTACTAAATTCTATTACTCCTTTACTATTCACATTGAACCAAATATTATTCTAGCACATATCAATTAATTCCACATAAAGAAATAAAAGAAACTAAAAATAAAATAAATTGAGATTTTACAAAGAGTGTCTAAGCACCTTCCTCAAATTAAAATATTTTCAGATTCATCTAACATTGGAGAAATAATAAATACTATTAATGTTTTTCACCGAAAAGGATTGCTAAATACTAATGCCTTATTATCGTGACATGCGTGTATTATTATTAGAGTAAATCCTATGTTGGTCCTGATAATTTTAGTATTGGATAAATTGGTATTGAAAAGTGTCAATTTAGTGTTTGAAAATATCAAAGTTGGACATTTAGTAGTCTCTGGATGAAAAATACTAACGGATTAATGACAATTTCTTTAACGAAAAATTGGTTCTCAATATCATTTACATACGAAACAAAAAATTTCCACCATCATCCCCTTTCTTCCTTCATCCTCTTCATCACCACCACCAAAAAAAAAAAATCACAACCACCATCCCCATCCCATTCCTTTCTTCATGCTTTCTTTAGTCTTCCTTCATCCTTTTTATGCATATCACAACTTTTAGAGGTTTCCTTTCACAGATCTAAATGAATATTTAGTTATTTATTTACCCTAATTTATTATTATTATTATTATTAACCTAACATTCCCAGCTTCAAAGCAAATAGAGTGAAAAGGGTCAAATGGTCAATTAACATTTTGCATGGAAAAAAATGGAAATAGGAAATTAAAAAGGGTAGTTACCTGAGCTTCAAGTGTAAGCATCCGTGTGATAGAGAGTGGTGTAGAGGATTTGAACGGAACCTCACCGAGCTTAGGAGGAGCCACCTAAACGTCTTCGATGCTCAAGGGCTTGTTGGGTTCCCAGCAATCACAGCTTCATCATCATCAACAACAAAATGATAACAATAAAATCTAGTTCTAAAGCCTTGACTATGGTGGTTGTGAAGGCAGGAAGATGAGGATGAGGATTTTTTGTTTGGTATGTAAATGACATTGAAGGGCAATTTATTCGTTTATAAAATTGTCATTAACACTTTAGTTAGCGTTTGTTTATTGTCTCTGGACGGAAATATGAAAACATGGAAATACAAACCTATTTGGTGGTGAAGACGGGAACATGGGACAAAAGAACACAAAATTTCTGACCTTTAAAATATGGGGACAGTGTAGATAGGATACAGAAATAGAAATTTAATATTTTTGTCTTCTAATAATATCCCTATACATATTTATTATTTATGTCTCCATCTTCACTATCTCCATTGTCCCTATTTCTCTCCTTATCCATGTATTTCCGTTTCATGATAGTAAACAAACACTACCTTAGTATTTTCCGTCTAGGGACCATTAAGTGTCTAATTTTTTACATTGTCAATGACCAAATTGATACTTTTTAGGACCAACTTATTCGATGTTAAAATTGTCATGGGCAAAATTGCACCCTACCATTTTGTTCTTGAACGAGCTATCCATTGAGGACAGCAACCATGAGACCAATGATGGTCTTGTTGCTCCCAGTTCATGTATTCTTTAGTTTCATTTTTTGAGGCACGATCTTCTTCAATTCTGTACCTTTCAGGTACCTTGAACCTTTCAAGATGCTTTTGGAGCTTGTGACCCTTGATGGAGGCCAAAGCTTCATGTCTCCAAGGAAGAAAATTCTCTTCATTGAGCTTATTAGCTATTGAGCTTGCAAACACTTTTGGTGCAAAGCTCATTGTTGTAGCGGAGGTTTCTGAAGTTGTTGATGGACTCCCTTGATTTGCCATGGATCATGTTAGCTCTGATACCATGTAAGGTATCAGAGTAAGAGGATGAATGAAGACAAAAGCAAGAGAGCAAAGGAGATTAAATGTATTGAATGCAATAATTCTGGAATCGGGTGAAGTGGTTGAGGATAGAAGTAGTATATTTGGACTCTATTGTGAATGCTAGAGAGACTTGGAATACTCTAACAAAATCACTAACAACCATTAACAAACTAACTGACTAATGAATTACGCTTTACATATTTATCATATGGTGTATTGCCTATCAAAGACCAATCTAAAAGTTTACTCTTATTCTTATTCTTATTCTTATTATTTTGCTTATTGACAAATGACAAATCAAATGACAAAAAGTTTACAGAGGTCTAGGTTCACAGACTTCAGCTTGGATATCCATGCCTTAAAATTTGGGAAGGAGAGTCTTTCCTTCTTAGTGGTTAGGATTCCCTTCAGGGGGCGTGTGACATGGGGTTTAATTTTACATTTCAGGAATGTTATTCAGGGAATGTTAATCTTGGAAATGTCATTTCCAGGTATGACATTTTGAGAGCGTTTGGTAAACAGATTAAATTTTCAGAAATATTATAAATATACCCAGGAATTAATATTCATGTGTTTGATTGTCATTTATAATCCCAGGAATCTTATATAATTTTTCCAAAATATCCCTCATTATTTTAGTGCCAAAATTAACAATTTCAACTAAAATTTAGCTATTTTGACTTGAAATTAACCATTTTAACTCTTAAATTAACTATTTTAATTATAAATTAATAATTTTATCTCAAAAATTTACTATTTAAACAAAAAATTAACTCTATTAAAACAAAAATTAACAATTTAACTCAAAAATTTACTATTTAAACTAAAAATTAACCATTTTAACCACAAAATTAACTATTCAAATTAAAACTTAACAATTTTAATTGAAAAAATACCTATTTTAACTAAAAATTAACAATTTTAACTACAAAATTAATTATGCAAATTAAAACTTTACAATTTTAACTCAAAAATTTACTATTTAAACTAAAAATTAGTTGTTTTAACAAGAAAATTAATAATTTTAACTCTAAATTAATAATTTTAAATCTAAAATTAACTATTCTAACTATAAATTAATAAGCACACTAACATATTAGAACCATTTATATGGCTCCCCATCACACTTTTTTAGATTTATACATGAATTGAAAGTTAGTCACAAGTCACAACAAACAATCTTTCAATGTATTAAATTCTCTGAAGAAACAAGCACATTTTTTACATATATAAAACAGAACCAACACAATTAAATAAGAATTTCACAACACAAAAATGCATCTTTCCTAAAAGGATTAAATCTAATAACTGACATAATCATGATCTAATTGATGGTGCTACCACTAAGAGCACTAAGCCAGATGGCTTTGTAGAAGTTTCCTTTGAGTTTGTAGCTAAGAGTTTGGCAAATTTGGATAATTTCCAAACCCTCTCCATAATTCAAATGGACTACTTGTAATTGGTAATGTAGTAAAAAAACTTGCCCCATTGGAGGAGGTCCACTAGGTAAAACAAAGTTGATATTGTGCTTGTGCTTGTTCATGGATTGTTGTTCTCCATTAAGCTCAATACTAGAAGATTCAACAGATCTTTGAATTGGCTGATATAGAAAGTATCCAGGGGAGCTGAATACCAGAAATTATACCTTAGACTTTGGTTCAGTTCATTACCTTTGTACATAAGGAAAAAGTAAAAGCTAGTTTCTTCTCATAAATTTAAGGTTTAAATTAGAAACACCATAACATAATACAGAATTTCAGAGGGGTAAACACAAGACTTCTCATAAGCGCTTGGAGTCCTGGCTTATGACTCAAACTATCAGTTTCCATCCACTATCAACCTCAACTTAGCTGCTTTAGGACCTGTCCCTGTTCAGTTTCAATGTTAAAACTTAAAATACAATAACAATAATAACCAAGCCTCCAGGACTAGGTGGAGTTCCTAGTTATAATGGTCAACTCTAAATAAATACACATTGTATGAAATGAAAAGTTAAGCAATACTTGTGATGAACTTAAGGCACCATAACAACCCAAAACTCTTATGAACTTCACATGAAATTATTAAAGGCAATAAATAAGAAATTTCTTCAAGTGTATAACGAGAAGTACTTATGACCTTTTTTTGCAAGAGCATTTATTTGTTTGGATATACTTCAACTCTATTCATTCATTTTTATTCCACGGTCCTCTATCCTGGAAATTTTATCACTTCAATTCTAACATTATTCACATTTCTAAAATGTTTTTAATATTATGAATACTCTTCACCTATAGCAGTTGTTTGTGATATGATTACCATGTCGATGAGCATCTGAATGTGATCCTTGCTGTTGTTGAGGAGTTGTGCCAATTTCTAGTGGTACAACCGGATACTCAGGTAGGACAAGTATGCCACCGCTGCAAGCCATGAACATTATTCATCAACTCCAAATACATAATCAAGATTGTAATAATTTTCGTCTTTCGATCATGCTCATCACTTAGATCCGTGTTGTGAAACAAGTTAAACAACAATCCATGACAAATTAAGTAGAAAGGATATAAAAATAGTTTACAAGAATTTCTTCACCAAAAATAGAAACTACATGCCAGATAATAAAAGATTCGCAGATATAGCTCGAGAAATTTACAGGTTTGGGAGTTTGTATATTTCCCATGAAAAAGAGGATACATACCAGTGCTAATTATCAACAATTATGGAAGAAAACAAATAAATTAAAAGAACTAAGCTACATGTCCTAATCATCTTAAAGTCACTTTTGAACTAGGACAAAACTTGTCCACTACTAATAAAATAAAAGGTTTGGCAATCTATTCTATGCAAAAATCATCACCAACGTTGTTTTAACCAGGAATCTTTCATCACAGCTTGTGAGTCAAGTACCATATCCTTAGTTTGAATACATGCATGTGTTTGCGGTGTTTATTAGTATTTCCTTCTTATTTGAAAAATTGAAACTAGACTTTGTATATTTGGATAAGAAACTTAGAATCCTATCATAGCAGCAATAACATCTTCAAAAGGGAATTGGTCTCTGATCATTTAATTTGGTAAAACTTAACTACACAAATTGGTGTTTTTATGCTTCTTGATTTCATTGTATATGCCTTGCTCAGGAGTGCAATAAGAACTCACAGAAGTCGTAAAGAAGCACAAAGAAGAAAAAGTTTACCAAGAGCCGCTTAAGACATCAACAGTAATAATCAATGGGTTTGGGAGTGAGAAAAACATACAATTCGAAGCCTAATCGGAGGAATCTAATCAGGTTCACACAATTGAAAAAACGAGAAATCGAAGAAAAACCAGGTTCACACAGCCAAGAAATCTATCCAACCTAAGAAAGAAATCGAAGAAGAATCCGAAGAAGAGATCGGAAGAGGGGAGAGCGATCGGAAACCTAATCGGAAAAAGAGGAGAGAGAGAACACTAGTGAAGCATACCTTCGATCCATCATTGCGGTGGTGAGGTCCTCACGGCGGTGACAGTGGTGGCACGAGCTTCTTTTTGTGGCGGCGATGGTGAGATCGTCGGGGAAAGGGAGAGAGGTTGCAAAGTTAGGGAAAACTCTCACGAAAATTGTTGAAATTGTGAGTTTATGGGAGGGGTAGTTTAGGAATTTTACTTTGATATATCATATTTCCTCTTCTAGCAAGAAAACATTCCTACCTAGATGATGGGATAGAAAATGGGCTCTCTTTTATTCTCAGGAATCAAATTTACCTGGAAATATTTTTTTAATCTCTACCAAACATGGGTATCTTATATTCCTATGCTAAATTCCCGGAGTTAAAAAAAAACCCGGCTGCCACACGTACCCTTAAGTTTTAATTGGAAGTTGCCTATAATTCTGGGGAAATGGCAAAACAAATAAAAATCACAGTACTTTAATTTTTATTCAGTGGGTAATAGCAATGCTGTGATGTTATTCTTCGATGTGCCACGCAGATTTTTTCGGAGATGAAAGTAGTGCAACGAACTAACTATCAGTACAAGATTACAACCCATTAGCTAAGTAGAGTAATATTTAGTGTATAATAAAATTGTACAATAAATATATGTTATATATTTTATTATTATTGAATGTGATGAGAAAATAAAATGAATGAAGAAGGCATATCATATCTAATTATAATAAAGTGTATATAGTGTGCATTTGTTATATAATTTTATTATACATAAAACATTATTCTAATGAACCGTTACAGTTTCTTTAAAGAGGAAAAGGCATTTTTCCATGTATATGTAATAACGTACAAATTTATGAACAAGTTTAATTGTGTTATCAAGCAGGCCAACCACAGAATTTGAGACTTCTCAACCGAAAAAATGTCTGCGGACGACCGGACGTGGTTGCTTTTTGGTGTTTTTTAGGTCGAAACTGGAGGTAGTTGCTGTTAAATACATTAGAAAGGAGTGTAGTGTTCTTTGTTCTTATTTTATGAATTCATCTCAAATTTATTGCAGAGTGAAAGGTAATGACTAATGAGTATAATTATTTCTTTTTCAACACTCACTATTTTGTGTCTTTTTCTTTTCTTATAAGACTAGAATAAATTCATCAAACTAGTACAAATAACTTGTTTGAATTAAAAAGTAGTTGTTGCTAACTTTGCTTTGCCTTTTTGTATTCAGAAGGCCCAAAAAAAGGAACATTTTTTGTATATACACAATTATCAGAATTTATTCTTAAGTATATTCACAAAAAAAACAACAGAATATATAAATAAATGAATATATGATGAATAGAGTTGATATGACTTACTTTCATTATGAATATATTTAAATATAATATGTTAAAATTGTGCATGATAATTTTTAGAGAAAGTGTGTACCACACTTAATTCCTTGGTTAAGAGCTATACAGAAAAGGTAGTTTACTGTTAATTCTGTCATTAATATCTTCTTTTTTAACGTTCTCACATGTAATGGAAACTGTTTATTAGTATTAAATGATGGATGTTATGATAATTGACTTTACACTTTGCCATTTTTCATGAAATTTTATTTAGAAGCTAGAGGTTGAATTCGAGGTCCGAAATTTCTTAACTGTTATATTTAGATTAGTTTTTTAAATTATAGCATGATATCATCCGTAATTTTGGTCTATTTTCATTTCACAAAAAAAAAAAATCTCGGCAAATCTGGGAAACCGCCTGTCATTCTAAAAAAGTAGAACTCATCTAACATATGTGCATTTAAGTTATTCTTTCGCTTTGTTATCTTTTCAAAATTTATTGTTCCATTTTATTTTTTACGTGAATTATTGTTTGATGTTAGGTTGTGCTTCAAAGTTCAAATGTCTATTTCAGGGGAAAAAATCTGTGTGCTGAGGAGTCAGGCCATCAAGTCTAAATAAATACTAGTAGTATGGAACATTAAGTGAAGTGATCTGTTTAGCAGAGATCTAAACAGAAACCAAAGTTTGGATTAAAATATGTCCATCTTAGATTATCGTTTCGAGGCAGAATTTTGCCCAACTTTAAACACAGTTGGCAAAATCTTACTAAATAGCAAACTTTATGCATATCATTGAGGTTGGCGAGAGTAAAACACATCCATTTTTGGCCTCTAACCTTGCACGTAAAAAATCGAATGCTCATTCTATTGTGAAATTTACCTGAGATAAAAATATTCAAACATTATGACAAACTCACTAGCAATAAGAAAAAATCAAATCAAATTAATGTAAAAGTTAACATTGCAAAGTATATAATCTAAATCCAGAATTGAGATGGAGGGAAGTATCTGTTGTGGGTGGGGTGGCAGAATGACCGTAGGATATGCCAAACCAAACCCTGCATCTTAATGAATGGCTTTGATATTTGAAGGACAACAAAACAGAACACACACCACGACCACACCCCATCTCTCGTCAAAGGAATACGTATGTATGCTGTTCATTTATACGTATTGTATAGTCATCATTTACCCTAACAAACACACTATTGGACATAGATGGGTTTATAAGGTTAAGTACAAACCAGATGGACGTGTAGACAAATATAAAGCTAGGTTGGTAGTTAAGGGATACACCCAATAAGCTGGGCTTGATTTTATTGAAACATTTTCTCCTGTAGCAAAATTGTCTAGTGTTCGGGTTCTGTTAGCCTTGGCAGCAATCAAAGGATGGCAATTGCTGCAATTAGACATCAATAATGCCTTCCTTAATGGTGACTTATTTGAGGAAATTTATATGGATATGGCCTTGGGATATCATAGTAAGGGGAGAACCTGCAAACAAGTCCATATATGGCTTGAGACAAGCTTCAAGACAATGGTTCTTTACCATTGTCAGTGCCCTTCTTGAAGCTAGCTTCACACAATCCAAAAATGATTATTCTCTCTGCACTAAAGGATCTAACTCTTCTTTTGTTGCTTTGTTAGTATATGTAGATGATATTATTTTGATAGGTCCTGATTCTTCTCTAATCCAAGAAGTCAAATTGGCCATACAAAGGAAATTCAAGTTAAAAGATTTGGGGTCCCTCAAGTGCTTTCTTCGTTTAGAGATTGCAAGGACAAAAGATGGCATTTCCTTATCTCAAAGAAAATATACTTTATCATCATTGGAGGAAACTAGTTTTCTAGGGTCAAAACTAGCAAAACTATCTATGGATCCAACCCTCAAACTAAGCAATGATATAGGGGAACCACTTACTGATATCAGCCAATACCGCAGGCTACTCTATTTAACCATTTCCCACCCAGACATAGCCTATGCTATAAATAAACTGAGTCAGTCTCATCAAAGCCAACTACCTTTCATCTCTAGGCCATTCATCACTTGCTACGATATCTTAACACTCCAGGTCAAGGCATTTTCTTTGCTGCAAATTCATCACTTCATCTCCGTGCCTATGCCGATGCTGATTGGGCCTTAGCCTTGATACAAGGTGTTTAGTCTTAGGATTTTGTGTGTTCATTGGAGACTCATTAGTCTCATGGAAATCAAAGAAACAAGTGACTTTGTCAAGGTCCTCTGGAGAATTCAAATATCGTGCTCTTGCAGTTGTCGCTAGTGAGTGTCTTGGATGTAGTCTTTACTCCAGGATTTTCACATTCAAAGTACTTAAGCTGTGTATTGCGATAGTCAAGCAACAATTCATATTGCTTCCAATCCAACCTATCATGAACGTACTAAACACATAGAAGTAGATTGTCATTTCATCCATGAGAAGGTTCAAAATGGAACTATTCGCTTGGTTCATGTACGGACTCAACATCGATTAATAGATTTATTAACAAAACCACTGCTAGAGCCTCAATTCAGCAATTTATTGTCCAAGATGAGCATCAAAAATATTTTCATGCCATCTTGAGGGGAGTATTGGTGTATAGTCAACATCGTAATACAGTGGTAGTTATAAAGCTATTAACCATGATATTAGGCATGTAGTTAGTTATGTAATTGTTATGTAATTATTAGCTATGTAGATAGTTACATGTAATCAGTTAGAATTTCTTAAAACTCATGTACTATATATATCCATTCAGTTAATCAATGAAACTTAAGTTATTCATTCAGTTACTCAATACTTTCTGTCTTTGCCATTGTTTTTCCACTCCTTCAACTTATGAAAAATGTGGCAGCCACTCACAATGACTCTCATGTATTCCTCTTACTGTTCTTACAAACAAAACAAAAATCCTAAACAAACATGGGTGTCTCAATGGATAAATCCAAGGTTGATAAAATGGATGTCTCAATTCATACCTACTCTTGGGATGTTAAAATAATGCTACTCAATCCTAAATAACTTGGAAACAAACAACTACGCAGCTGCAGCCTACTATACTATACTGTAAAGGTGCTGAAATCAGATCAGATGGTGAGATTTTCTTGAAGTACTGTAAAGGTGCCCTTTGTGTTACCACCAACATCCGGGAATGTCTCCCATCCGGAAGTGGCTTCACATTGCCCTTTGAGTCAACTTGAAGCGGATACTTCAACAGATGGCTTCTCATTTCGGTTACCTCATCAGCTACGTACTGTCTCCAGTTATGCTCACTCAGTGACCTTACCCGTCTCACGCATTCAAGGCTCTCTGGTTGCTCAAAACATTCTTCCACACCTCCTGTATGCTCGCTCCATAGGGACATTCTATAACCATGCACCTGAACTCATCCACAATATTACACAAACACAACTCTTAAGTATCAGCAAAATCTGCTATTTGTTCATGACTTGTTACAAAAGGTATACAATTGTATTAGTTTATGAAATAAACTTGCCTGCCCACGAGGTTTAGATTGCCTGCTTGCCCACGTATGATGAGGCTGATATGCTCCCATTGCTATCTCTGTGTCTCTTGTGCCTTCCATGGATCGCTGGTTTATGTTTGCAGACCCCATTAACACATATTCATCATCCACAATCATTCCTTTTGAGTGAACATAAATCATGAATCGCCGGTTCTTTTGAGTGAGTACCTAGGTTAAGGTTACCCAATGTCAAACATTTCATTAGAAGACTTGACATGAGACTTCTAGTCTAGAGTAGGGAAAAACATGAAGTTCACTCAAGAGTCAACGGGGTTAAAAAAGAAAAAAAAATACCTGAGGAGTGTCTTTGCCAGTAGGATTTTTAGCATTTACAAAATTTTCATTATCAGGGATCTCACGATTGCCAAGGCAAAAAAAATTCAAGTAGTCCTGTGGTTCATACTTATTGTCAAGCCCAGCCTCTTGCAAGGCCTTGTAAATCGTCTCATACATCATTTGCATTGTTTTGAACTGCCAAAATAAACATGTGTAGATGAGATGAAGGCAAGGATGAACCCACAGTAATAACTTTATGTTGTCTATGGTACTTGATCATACTATTTTAAATGATAAACTTGATACAACTGGCATCGGGTCATGCCATCCAGTTTGCAGCATTTGAAGATCATTTCATAAAATGAAGCACAAAAGGATGGGTGTTTCTTTTGGCTTGAGATCAATATCACCAAATCGTCCTAATTCATGTTAATCGTTTTGCCAATCTTTAAAGATGTTTGACTAATCACATATGGCACCTTTTGTAGAGGCAAAGGAAGCCTACCTGCCAAAAGAGAATCCGCTGAGTGGCTTTGCCTGTGGGTACACCCTCAGGCCACATAGGAATGACAATATACACACTGAATCTCTCATTTTGTTTGATTTTGTTGGCTACTTTTAGCGCAATTTCCATTGGAATTAAGTTGTTTGCACCTGAAAAGCGGGAAAAGAGATTATTATAACAATGATATGCTAACATGTATAACTGGCGATTTGCATAGAAGTAGCTTTATGCAACATTTCTGCTGGTATTAAATATGATGCAGCTTTATTTTATAGTAGTCCCCCCTCTCCCTCAATCTTTTTGTTATTTTAAAGAACAACAGTTCTTCTAACTTTGGTCCTCAATACTCATTACTCACCGAGGTCCTTGTAAGAATCCCAATTATACGATGAGCCAAGAAAGTATTGGTTCTCAATATACATAAACTTTTGGGCAGCACGGATGGCCTTGACGTACGCAGAATGTATGCTCATGTCTATCATTACATTCTTTCCACAAACCAAGTTCTGTTCAACAAGTAAACAATAGTTAGCTCCTTCCTTCACAAGGGAAAGCATAGAAAGCTGAATTTTCAGAAGAGAAGGAAACCACATGCCAAATGTTTCTCACCCTGCTTATAGCATCTTTTGGTTCCTTGGGAAATCCTTTCACAGAATTGGAATCAATTGAACGGAAGACCTTCCATGAGAAGAATGTGGTAAAAAGTCAAGAGACATGCACATTGATATTGGAAATGTTTCTCAAAGGGTGTAAGAATTCTTTTACAATATAATCAATGATACCTGGACATGCCAAGTCTCAAGGTTATCTTCATTTAGGCAAGGAAGATCATCAATGCCAACAATTTCAGAGATTCTATCAATTTTCAGCAACGAATCGTCATGTGAACTTTTTATCTTTTGAAGTGTATGCATTTTTATTGCCCTTAACCAACGCTCCTCAAAATTGGTGAGGATGTCATATGCTGCCGGACCATCAATTTTGGAGTGCAAATCATGCCATGGTTCTCTTGGACAACCAGTC
>JAMLFY010000004.1:14058465-14143304 GCA_030441495.1 Dalbergia oliveri | reverse complement strand
CTCATGTCATGTCTTCTAATGAAATGTTTGACATTGGGTAACTTTAACCTAGGTACTCACTCAAAAGAACCGGCGATTCATGATTTATGTTCACTCAAAAGGAATGATTGTGGATGATGAATATGTGTTAATGGGGTCTGCAAACATAAACCAGCGATCCATGGAAGGCACAAGAGACACAGAGATAGCAATGGGAGCTTATCAGCCTCATCATACGTGGGCAAGCAGGCAATCTAAACCTCGTGGACAGGCAAGTTTATTTCATAAACTAATACAATTGTATACCTTTTGTAACAAGTCAAGAACAAATAGCAGATTTTGCTGATACTTAGAATTGTGTTTGTGTAATATTGTGGATGAGTTCAGGTGCATGGTTATAGAATGTCCCTATGGAGCGAGCATACAGGAGGTGTGGAAGAATGTTTTGAGCAACCAGAGAGCCTTGAATGCGTGAGACGGGTAAGGTCACTGAGTGAGCATAACTGGAGACAGTACGTAGCTGATGAGGTAACCGAAATGAGAAGCCATCTGTTGAAGTACCCGCTTCAAGTTGACTCAAAGGGCAATGTGAAGCCACTTCCTGGATGGGAGACATTCCCGGATGTTGGTGGTAACATAAAGGGCACCTTTACCGTACTTCAAGAAAATCTCACCATCTGATCTGATTTCAGCACCTTTACAGCATTAGTATAGTAGGCTGCAGCAGCGTACTTGTTTGTTTCCAAGTTATTTAGGATTGAGTAGCATTATTTTAACATCCCAAGAGTAGGTATCGATTGGGACATCCATTGTATCAACCTTGGATTTATCCATTGAGACACCCATTTTTGTTTAGGATTTTTGTTTTGTTTGTAAGAACAGTAGGAGGTTGTTGAAAGTGGAATATATGAGAGTCATTGTGAGTGGCTGCCACGTTCTCTCTTTCATAAGTTGAAGGAGTGGAAAAACAATGGCAAAGACACAAAGTATTGGGTAACTGAATGAATAACTTGAGTTTCATTGATTAACTGAATGGATATATATAGTACATGAGTTTTAAGAAATTCTAACTGATTACATCTAACTAACTACATAGCTAATAATTACATAACAATTACATAACTAACTACATGGCTAATATCATGGTTAATAGCTTTATAACTACCACTGTATTACAATGATGACTATACACCAATACTCCCCTCAAGATGGCATGAAAATGTTTTTGATGCTCATCTTGGACAATAAATTGCTGAATTGAGGCTCTGGCAGTGGTTTTGCTAATAAATCTGTTAATTGATGTTGAGTTTGTACATGAACGAAGCAAATAGTTCCAATTTGAACCTTCTCCGGATAAAATGGCAATCCACTTTTATGTGTTTAGTATGTTCATGATAGGTTGGATTGGAAGCAATATGAATTGTGCTTGACTATCGCAATACCCAGGCTGAAGTACTTTGAATGTGAAAATCCTGAGTAAAGACTACATCCAAGACAGCTCACTAGCAACAATTGCAAGAGCACGATATTGATTCTCAGAGGACCTTGACATAGTCACTTGTTTCTTTGATTTTCATGAGACTAATGAGTCTCCAATGAACACACAAAATCCCGAGATTAAACGCCTTGTATCTGGCATGAGGCCTAATCAGCATTGCATGGACGGAGATGAAGTGATGAATTTGTAGCAAAGAAAATGCCTTGACTTGGAGACAGTATCGTAGCAGGTGATGAATGGCCTAGAGATGAAGGGTAGTTGGCTTTGATGAGAATGGCTTTGATGAGACTGACAGTTTATTTACAACATAGGCTATGTTTGGCGGGAAATGGTTAAAGAGTAGCCTGCCATCAGGCCAGTATTGGTGATGTTAATAAGTGGTTCCCCTGTATCATTGCTTAGTTTGAGGGTTGGATCCATAGGTAGTTTTGCTAGTTTTGACCCTAGAAAACCAGTTTCCTCCAATGATGACAAAGTATATTTTCTTTGAGACAAGGAAATGCCATCTTTTGTCCTTGCAATCTCTAAACCAAGAAAGCACTTAAGGAACCCCAAATCTTTTAACTTGAATTTCCTTTATATGGCCAATTTGACTTCTTAGATTAGAGAAGAATCAGGACTTGCCAAAATAATATTATCTACATATATTAACAAAGCAACGAAAGAAGATCTAGATCCTTTAGTGAAGAGAGAATAATCATTTTTGGATTGTGTGAAGCCAGCTTCAAGAAGGGCATGCAAAGGTAGAGAACCATTGTCTTGAAGCTTGTCTCAAGCCATATATGGACTTATTTAACTTGCAAACAAGGTTTTTCCCTTACTACGATATCCCAAGGTCATATCCATATAAATTTCCTCAAATAAGTCACCATTAAGGAAGGCATTATTGATGTCCAATTGCAACAAATGCCATCCTTTGATTGCTGCCAAGGCTATTAGAACCCAAACACTAGACAATTTTGCTACATGAGAGAATGTTTCAATAAAATCAAGCCCAGCTTGTTGGGTGTATCCCTTAGCCACCAACCTAGCTTTATATTTGTCTACACTTCCCTCTGGTTTGTACTTAACCTTATAAACCCATCTACATCCAATAGTGTGTTTGTTAGGGTAAATGATGACTATACGTATAAATGACCTGGGAGCATACATATGTAATATATTACTATGATTCAATTACGTATTCCTTTGACGCAGAGATGGGGTGTGGTCGTGGTTTGTGTTCTGTTTTGTTGTCCTTCAAATATCAAAGCCATTCATTAAGATGCTGGGTTTGGTTTGGCAAATCCTACCATCTGCCACGCCACTACAACAACACTCCCCTCCATTGAGTTCTGGATTTAGGTTATATACTTTGCAATGTTAACTTTTACATTAATTTGATTTGATTTTTTCTTATTGCTAGTGAGTTTGTCATAATGTTTGAATATTTTTATCTCAAATAAATTTCACAATAGAATGAGCATTCGATTTTTTACATGCAAGATTATAGGCAAAAAATGGATGTGTTTTACTCTCGCCAACCTCAATGATATGCATAAAGTTTGCTAGTTAGTAAGATTTTGCCAACTGTATTTAAAGTTGGGCAAAATTCTGCCTCGAAACGATAATCTAAGATGGACATATTTTAACCCAAACTTTTGTTTCTGTTTAGATCTCTGCTAAATTCACTTAATGTTCCACATTACTAGTATTTATTTAGATCTTGATGGCCTGACTCCTCAGCACACTGATTTTCCCCTGAAATAGACATTTGAACTTTGAGGCACCACCTAACATCAAACAATAATTCACGTCAAAAATAAAATCGAACAATAAATTTTGAAAAGATAACAAAGCGAAAGAATAACTTAAATGCACATATGTTAGATGAGTTTTACTTTTTGAGAATGACAGGCGGCTTCCCAGATTTGCCGAGATTTTTTTTTTAAATGAAAATAGACTAAAATTACGGATGATATCATGCTATAATTTAAAAAATTAATCTAAATATAACAGTTAAGAAATTTCGGACCTAGAATTTAACCTCTGGCTTCTAAATAAAATTTCATAAAAAATGGCAAAGTGCAAAGTCAATTATCATAACATCCATCATTTAATACTAATAAACAGTTTCCATTACATGTGAGAACGTCAAAAAAGAAGATATTAATGATAGAATTAACAGTAAACTACCTTTTCTCTATAGCTTAGCCAAGTAATTAAGTGCGGTACACACTTTCTCTAAAAATTATCATGCACAATTTTAACACATTATATTTAGACATATTTATAATGAAAGTGAGTCGCATCAATTTTATTTATTATATATTTATTCATTTATATATTCTATTGTTTTTTTTAATATACTTAAGAATAAATTCTTATAATTGTGTACATACAAAAAATGTTCCTTTTTTTGGCCTTCTGAATACAAAAAGGCAAAGCAAACTTAGCAACAACTACTTTTTAATTCAAACAAGTTATTTGTATTCGTTTTATGAATTTATTTTAGACTTATATGAAAAGAAAAAGACACAAAATAGCGAGTGTTGAAAAAGAAATAATTAAACTCATTAGTCATTACCTTTCTCTCTGCAATAAATTTAAGGTGAATTCATAAAATAAGAACAAAGAACACTACAGTCCTTTCTAATGTATGTAACAGCAACTACGTCCAGTTTCGGCCTTAAAAAAACCAAAAAGCACCTACGTCTGGTCGCCCGCCGACATTTTTTCGGTTGAAAAGTCTCAAATTCTTTTGTTGGCCTGCTTGATAACACAATTAAACTTGTTCATAAATTTGTACGTTATTACATGTACATGGAAAAATGCCTTTTCCTCTTTAAAGGAATTATTATGATATTTTTTGTCAAAGAAACTGTAGCGGTTCACTAGGCAATGGGTTGTAATCTTCTACAGATAGTTAGTTCGTTGCAGTACTTTCAGCTCCGAAAAAGTCTGCGTGACACATCGAAGAATAACATCAACAGCATTGCTATTACCCACCGAATGAAAATTAAAGTACGATGATTTTTATTTGTTTTGCATTTTCCCCCAAAACTACAGGTAACTTCCTATTAAAACTTAAAGGGAACCTAACCACTAAGAACGTAAAGGCCTGATTGGGAAGTATTTTAAAAAACAGTTATCAATTTTTAAGAGTGGAAAAACAGAAAAACATGTTTGGAAGGATGTTTTTTCACATTAATTTTAAAAAATAGAAATGGAAAATAGTATTAAGATGTTTTCTGTTTTTCTTGTTTTAGAAGACAAATGAAAGTGTCATAGCAATTTTGTAGATATATGGTTTTATCATTTTTAAACCCTCTTCGACTCTCACCATTGTGAGCAAAAAGAAACCCTCCTCCTCCTTTCTTCACACTGCAACTTCCCTTCATCTCTTATCCGCTTCACAATCAACGACACGGTGATGGAAGAGGAAGTGACCACAATGCGGTGGGGGTGCGATGACGATGAGCGCGACAAGGGCAAAATGATGCTTGAAGGTTCTGCAGACTCGAGAGACGGTTCCCTGCCTGTTGGCCCAAGGATTGAAATGCAACTGTTATGATGGTGATAGGCACAGGTTCACGACAATTCTCGAGTGATTCTTGTGGTGGTGATGATGATGGTTGTGAAGAAGCGCGCGATGTTGACTCAAAGGAGCGGCGTAGTGGTGATTTGTGGTGCATGGTGTTGCGGCTATGCGGCTGAGGGATGACACGTAACTTCGTGATGATGCGGTGGTTAGAGCCGCGATGGAGAAGATGATGGTTGTGCTTGGGGTTATGATTTGTGAAGCTCTGATTTTGTGGTTCTGTCTATATATATATATATATATATATATTTCTTGTGCATTTGCTGAGTTTGGCTCTTTTACTTGTGTTTATGATGCTAGGATAATTTTTGTTATGTGGTTGTTTACATATCGTGATATTGAATGGAGTTTTAATCTATGCTCAATAACAACTTAATGTATTTGAGGTTTGGTGTGATTGGTGCTTATTTGTTAACAAATTGATCTTTCATAAGCTAAGATTAGGGGAATTAATTGTTACAATTTGAGAGATGTCAAAATGGTTAGGAGAATCCTACACAAGTACAATGGTAGAGGAGTTGCAGTTTGTGCCTCTATTGTTTTCTTTCATGCTTTTGGTTGTAGTGGACTTGTTCTTTTGTGACTTTAGGTTTTGTTTTATGCACTAGCCAAATAAGTTTTTGGTTTTTTTATCATTAAAAACTATTTTGAGAGTAAAGTTATTAAACAGATTTTCTAGTTTTTCTATTTTTCAAAACAATTTTTAAAATTATTCTCTAAAACAGTTTGAAAAACAAAAACATATCCAAACAAACCCTAAGACTCTCCTTCCAAATTTTAACCTGCATATCCAAGCTAGAACAATTGAACCAAGACCTCTTTCAACTTTTTGTCTTTTGTCATTTGTCAATAAGTAAAATAATAATAATAATAATAATAAGAGTAAACTCCCAAATTGGCCTTTGACAATTTCAATATTGAACAAGTTGGCTTGACAATTGGAAAGTGTCAACTTGATTCCTAACAATGTAAAAAATAGACACTTAGTGATCTCTGATGGAAAAGGCTAACGATATTAATGACAATTTCATTAACGGACAAATTAGTCCTCAACATCATTTACATACCAAACAAAAAATTCTCATCCTCATCCCCTTCCTTCCTTCATCCTCTTCATCACCACCATCACCACCCCCACCACCATAAACACACCACCATCATAGTTGAGGCTTTATAATCAATTTTATTGTTGTCGTTTTGTTGTTGATGATGATGAAGCTATGATGGCCTAGGAACCCAACAAGCCCTTGAGCATCAAAGACGTTCAAGTGGCTACTCTTCAAGCCAGTGAGGTTTCGAGTTTTGATCCCTAAACCAGTCTCTCACATCGATGCTTACACTTGAAGCAACACAGTGTAACTACCTTTTTTTAATTTCCTATTTCCATTTTTTCCACGCAAATGTTAATTGACCATTTGACCCATTTCACTTGGTTTGCTTTGCAGGGCTCAAAAGGTCTTTTCCCTTGCATACTGGCCATGGAACCTGGAATGTCAATTAATAATAATAATAAATTAATTAATTAAAGCAAATAAATAACTAAATATTCATTTAGAGCTATAAAAGGGCCACCTCTAAAAGTTGTGTGATAGGTATAAAGAGGATGAAAAAAAGAAAGGGATGAGATTATGGGAATGGTGGTAGTGATTTTTTTTTCTTTTTTCGTGGTGGTGACAAAGAGGATGAAGGAAGAAAGGGGATGGGATGAGGATTTTTTGTTTGGCATGTAAATGATAGTGATGATTAATTTGTCTGTTAATGAAATTGTTATTAACATCATTAATGTTTTCCGTCTAGAGACCACTAAGTGTTGACTTTTGATATTGTCAGACAAGTTGACATTTTTCAATTGTAAGGACTAACTTATCCAATATTGAAATTGTTAGGAACCAAATTGGTGATTTACTCTAATAATAATACACAAGTGTGATGGTAATAAGGCATTAGTATTTAGCAATCCTTTTCGGGTGAAAAACATTAATAGTATTTATTATTTCTCCAGTGAGTCGACAATATTTTAATTTGAGGAAGGTTCTTAATCGCTCTTTGTAAGGCCCAATTTATTTTATTCTTAATTCCTTTGATTTCTTTATGTTGAATTAATTGATATGTGCTAGAATAATATTTGGTTGAATGTGGATAATATAGGAGTAATGAAATTTAGTCAGGATAAAATAGATAATATATATTAAGAGAATATAATTTTTCAAAGATAAGATATGATTAGATTTTTTTAAAAAACTTTAAAAAGATCTTATTTGCAATTAGTAAAGAAGAAAGGATCTCATTATCTCTATCCCGAAGAGTAAAATTAATGCCTCACTACCAACACACTCTCATTTTTATTTTTTAATTCCTACCACTAAACTCTAATAGAGCATACAATTACATACCCTTTTATCTCTATGAAAATTTCTTCACTTTATCTCTTTGATCCTCTCTTTCATAATATTTTTTTCCATATTATAATATGAAGTTAAAATTTTTTTGCACATAATTAGAAACTTACAGTTATAGTAAGTCTCCATAAGAGCATTCCATTCTTGCTCAATGAAAAAGAAAAATAATAAAATATACGAGAAGCTTCCAAAGTCGTATTTTCTATGACTAAAAAAGGATAATAAAAATATATTTTATAAGAGAATAATTTTATTATAAAAAATAAGAGATTAATTTTGATTCACCGTGAATCATTATCGAATAATATACTTTTATTTATAAAATTTTGAATAAAATCTCAATTTAGTCTCTTGAATTTATAACGGGGCATAAATTTATCTCTCAAATTTGGAAAGTCTATTATGATCCTCAAATTTTAGAAATGAGAACAAGTTAAGTCTCTATCAATTGCTAAGCTTTAAAATGTTCACTTGCCCGTTAACTTTATGTGTACTGTTAATTTTTAGCTAAGTCCTAATTTACCTTATTCAAGGTCGTTTATACCTTCTTCTTCATCTTCTCTCTCTAACTCTATGCTAGAAGAAAGATTTTGACCTAAAGTTAGACCAACCATGAAAAATAACAATACATGTAACCAAATTAATAGAATATGTTGACATGTTCATTAATGGCCTCAAATGGTAATTTGATGAAGGGACTAACTTGTTTTTATTTTTTAAATTTGAGGGATTATGAGAAGGTTTTTAAATTCTAGAGAATAATTTCTCTCATTTTCTAAAACTTGAGGGACAACAATAAGAATTTTCAAATCTAATGAACTAAATTGAGATTTTAGTCTAAAATTTTTAAATCAATCAATAATTGAGTAAAATATTTTTATTGATGCACTCATACATTATTGAATATTTGTGTAAAACTAGTTTACACTGAAATGCATTAAAATTAATTTCATTTGATCACCCCATTTTTGGATTATTCATTCTAAATAATAAAGCAATATTCCAAGTTCCAACGCACTCTTTTCACACACGATAATTTAAGAAATGGTAGAAACTAATTATATGCAACAACCATTTGTCTAAAGGAGTTAGATAATTTTTTTCCTAAAAAAAAAATTATGATTTATATTTCAATTTATTATTCAGGGGCAAGCTTACTTTGGAATGAGGAATTTTTATAATCACCGTCGTGGTCTCATTGTCCTCCTAAACATGAAAACTACGGAATATTATTATACTGTCCACTCCAAGTCCATATATATGCAGAGAAACAGGGGAGAGGAAGGCCAAGCACATTCTTTGTTTTGTGAATACTCATTCCGAAATTTGAGGGTTGGGGTCGGAGATCAGATCGGATCAGGGAAAGAGCGAGAGTGAGAGTGAGACCATGGGTGTACCAGCTAACGGCAGCGCCGGTGACAGGCAGCTCAACTTCCTGATCTACGGGCGCACGGGCTGGATTGGCGGCCTCCTCGGCAAGCTCTGCGAGGCCCAAGGCATCCCCTACGTCTACGGCGCGGGCCGCCTCGAGAACCGGTCATCGCTGGAGGCCGACATAGCTGCGGCGAAGCCCACCCACGTGTTCAACGCGGCAGGTGTGACGGGCCGGCCCAATGTGGACTGGTGCGAGTCCCACAAGGTCGAGACCATCCGCACCAACGTGGCAGGCACCCTCACCCTCGCTGACGTGTGCCGCGACAAGGGCCTCATCCTCATCAACTACGCCACCGGCTGCATCTTCGAGTACGATTCCACCCACACCCTCGGATCCGGCATCGGATTCAAGGAGGAAGACACCCCCAACTTCATCGGATCCTTCTACTCCAAGACCAAGGCCATGGTGAACACCCCCCCCCCTTCTCTATTTCTCTAATATTCCTTAATTAATGTTTCGCTAGATTTAGATCCTTAGTTTAATTTGTTTTCCAAGATTTAAGGTTGGCAAATATTTATGTTAGAGAACCGACATTCCGAAGCGTCGCATGTTGAAAAGGCTTGGACTGTCTCCATGGTTTCAACTTTCAGATCGAAGACTACTTATTGAGATATTTATTTTCACTTTCTTTTTTTTTTTTAACTTTTTGACTCAGTTTGTGTTGCTTGTGACACTGACAGGTGGAAGATCTGCTTAGGAACTACGAGAATGTGTGTACCTTGAGAGTGAGGATGCCTATCTCGTCTGATCTATCGAACCCGCGCAATTTCATCACCAAGATCACTCGATACGAGAAGGTTGTCAACATTCCGAACTCGATGACCATTTTGGATGAGTTGCTTCCCATCTCGATCGAGATGGCGAAGAGGGATCTCACTGGGATATGGAATTTCACCAACCCTGGAGTGGTCAGCCACAACGAGATCCTCGAGATGTACAGGGACTACGTTGAACCCAACTTCACTTGGAAGAACTTCACCCTTGAGGAGCAGGCCAAGGTGATTGTTGCCCCAAGGAGCAACAACGAGCTTGATGCCTCAAAGTTGAAGGAGGAGTTCCCTGAACTCTTGTCCATCAAGGACTCGCTCATCAAGTATGTGTTCCAGCCTAATAAGAAGGCTGTTGCTTGAAGAATTCGAGAATGTAAGTTAGCAGCATTGTTACCTCGATCTAGTGTTGGAATTGAAATTCAGTTTGTGTGGACGCAAGCAATGTGCTTCAGCCGCGTGTGTCCTTCTTGATCCGTTCATATGCATATTAATCGGTGCATATTATTTTATTTGAATGTTTTTTTTCGTATTTGTATTGACTACATGGTGAATAAATTAGCTGCAAGTTACTTATACATGATGAATCAATTAATTCTAGCATGTTCTGTTTCTCTTGAACAAATTCCATTTTAGCTGTCCCAAGCTGCTTCTCGGTTGGTAACTCAATCAAACGTAAGGATGATTCAAAGCGAAATGTCATTCCTGTGCAGAGATTATGCACTCCAGTGACTAATAGGCCAGGATGGCCCAAGGCGTATGACCATTGACATAAGTTATGATTTGATCTAGACGGATTTATCGGGTACTTTGCAATTTTTTTTGTTAAGGGGTTAGAGTCACAATAGACTATTTGGTGAGATTCACACACAATAAAATTATTCATTTAAGAGTAATTAATTTCTCACTTTCTGATCTATCAACTTCTTTTAAAGGAACCAAATCTATTTTTTATTAATATTTAGTTGTTAATAACCTAGGTTATATATATTGTTTCTTTGGAAGAAAAAAATAGAAGTATAAACTTATATTTTAAGTGAACATATCTATAAGCCGCTGGATTGGATTAGTGAAGAGGGGTTCTGGTAGGTTACCATAAGGACCTAGATTCCAACATCATAGTCTTTCAGATGTAACAAAAAAAAAGGTGAATATGTCTATGTAAAAAATATAAAATTGCTCACTTACCTTATAAAATATTGATACACGTATTGAACTGGACTCGTTGACGCGCCGAAACGCGAAAATAATCTAAATATATTATGGGAAAACAATGTACATCATAATTAAGCTTTATGATCTTTTAAATGTCAAACGGCCCACTAACAAGTCATAAAAGGATCAACTATCCGTCTGGATTCCTAAAAAAATTCTTAAGAAGCCCAATCCATTATAGAAAAACGTTGTATCAAGACCAACGAGAGACGGAACTAAAACGTTGGTTGGAACACACATGTATGTAAAAATAGAGATACGAAATAAAAAAAAATTGAAGATACAAAATAAATCTCTAACTTTAAGACTCAATTAAGTAAATCTACGAAATTGGTCTCAAACACAGCTAGTCCGGACGATTTTGAAATTTTGATTGAGAGGGCGCTGCAGCCGATAATGTTTAATAAAAAAATATTATTTAAATATCTAAAAAATGTTAGAGCAAAAAAAAAAAATCCAAATGCAGTGATGAATCCTGAAAATATACAATGGAGGGGTCAAAATAGAACTAAAATAAAAAAATTTAATTAATTACTTTTATTTTAAATTATTTATTTCTCAATTATCCATACTTTTTATTAAACAATTTAATTTGATACACTAATGTGAAATATTTTATGTTGTCATTTGATGAATATTTTCTATGTACATGACTTTTGAAATAGTAAGATGAGTCGAACATATTTTGTTAAGTGATATTAAGTTATTAAATGAATGTATAAAAGAATTTTACGCTATTAGTATATAAAGTGAAACTCTTATTTACAAACTTAACTTATTATTTCATTAACTTATTTTAAAAAATACATGAAAAATTTAAAGCCTCTATTTATTGCTAAATAGATGTAGATTGAAATTTTGATATTATTACAATATTAACATATTGTTAAAAATAACATTAATTTAATTATATATCATTAATAATATTATTAAATTAATCTTTTATATATATATATATATTATAAATTGGGAATCAAGAAGGGTAGGCCAAGGCCCTGATTGCCCCCCTCCAGATCCATCCATAGTGATCTCCATATATTTTTATCTTCATGTATTTCATCTATATATTTTTTTAGATGTTTCAATAACATTACTCCTCAATATTTAATATAGTATCTGGATTCCACAGTAGACTACTCTAAAACAAAAAATCCAGTATGGAATTCAAGCACAACCTTCATGATGTCATATATATTTCCTCTCACGTGTGCTAAATTCATTGTTCTTATTCATGCCCCCTCAATCCGCCATAACATAATAAATAAATTTATCCTTGACAGTTGACTCCTCAGGAAGAGCATGCACCAGAGAGACCAATGACAGGTTTAAATTGCCTATTTGGTTGCATCAATTCCCTTTGTAATGTTTGTTTACTGACCTGGACAGAAAATATAGGACGGAGGAGAAGGAAATATAGGGACGATGGAGCAGAGATAGAAATAATAAATATGTATAGGAGTATTATTGGAAGACAAAAATATTAAATTTTCGTCTCTATATTCTATCCCCACTATCCTCAAATGGTATAGAAGTTGTGTTTTTTTGTTCTGTTCTCTCATCACCAAAGGATTTATGTCTCAGTCTCTGTAGTTCTACTGAGAACAATAAACAAACGCTACCTTTTGCTCTGTATATGGTAAGCTAATGTGTTGGTCAGTGTATTGGACTATTCTATGAAACTATTTGTCAAATATTCATGAAATATATTATTTGGAGTAAATTTACATTATATTAGTCTTTAATATATATTTTTTTAACATTTTATTTTTAAAAGATTAAATGCATATACTTTGATACTTATAAAATTTTATGTCACATACATTGCCCTAAAAATCACATACGCATTTGTCGTTGAAAATTTTATTTTGACGTATGATTCCCTGAAAAATTGACTTTTAACATGTTAATTTTTAGTGTCTAAAAAATTGACTTTCAATATTTTAATCTTTTAGATACTAATGTATATTTTTTTTTTTGTTGGAAGATTAATATGTTATCTCTTATTATGAAAGCTGCGTACTTCTACAGCTTCACTTCCCCGCCCATTTGCACAGTGATATTTTGTTATATTACATTATGTATTAAGTTTTGTATTGACGTGACTCACACTCAAATTATATTTACTTTAGAGAAATGATACTGTGACGCACGATTTCGACACACATGCGAATGCATACAGTATAGAGGGTGAGTAGCTTATTGTGTACCGTCACTTTGAGGCCATGTGCTGGGTGATATATTAACCAAAATTAAAATCTCATAAAGGAAAAATTAAAAAAAAAATAGAGGGAACAGGTCCACCAACCTTTTCCCTTCTCTCATCTCTTGCTTTCTCAAATCTCAACCTTACCTTCTCCTCTTTCTTCTTCCGAAGTAAACTAACTCTAGTCGAGTTTTGCCACCATTCACACCGCTGGTTCTTAGCCACCAATGACCTACAGAGTCGTCGTTTCACTATCGAAGGTCTAACTTGTACTATTGGTGGATTCCTCTCTGATTGACACTTTTAATTTTGGGGCTTTTTAAAGGGCTACTAAGATGAACAAAAAGCTACAAATTAAGATGGACAAACTATTTGCAAACTGATCTCAAAAGAGGAAACATTTCTGCTAAAGAGGAAGGCATAGGCCTAAAAAGTTGCATGCTTCTTTTGGCTACAGGTTAGTATGCGATACCATAACATAATTAACCAAATGAATAAGCTGGTGATTATTAGTCAGTATTTGAACAATTTGGGCCTTTTTTCCAATATTGATTTCATGGTTATTGCTGCATTTCAATCCAGTTATTTTCATATTAGTTTAAAACCAAATAATAATCCCAATTCATCTACTTGTTAATATGCCCAACAAAAAAAGCTCAGTAGATGTCCATAATATATGCATAAAACACCTAAAATTGACACATCGTTATTTTCATATTGAATAATAATTACTTAAATTATTATTATCTAATCTCACTTTTATTTGGATTAGATTAGATGAGGAGATTGGGAAAAGTTTCCCATGCTTTATTGCTTTAGTTATGTAACATGGGTGACATTGGCAGTATTTGGAATCAATTACTTTGTTTTTCTTGACCTTAAGGTTTAATGACTTTCAATTCAGCCAAAGGTTTGGTCCTTGAAATATGATTCTTCCTTTTATATGGCAGAGTGCATATTCTAACATTTCAATGACCCCATATGAGCTTCTTCATAGCCAATGAGTCAAACTTTATACTCTTTGAAATAGTCAAAATTCAATGAGTTATGGTTTTCATCTTTAAATTATTTGCTTGTAGTTTCTTTCATCTTTTTGTTTATCGACAAACATCTTTGATGGTTGAAGCCTAATTATTATTTTTGGTTCATTTACTGCTTTATTTCATGGAGTAATCATTTAATTTTAGTGTCATGGATGATACGGAATAATTGAAATTGGATGTGACATATTCAAGATTCCTGATGTTCTCTTTAATCCATCCCTAGCCTTGGTATGTGGCATGACATATTACCCTTTTATGTCCTGCTCCTCTATACAGTACATTTATTGATTCAATGTAAATCCCGGTCAATCTCTAACATGGAGAGTTTTGCATAAATTGCTGCTTTAGTTCCTGGTCTTCCAAAGATGGTGTTCTTTTTATTTTAGTGTTATTTTGAATGCTTTTTTTTTGTATGTCTCAGAATTTAGATTTTTCATCTCAATAATCATGGTTTTGCTATTTCTTTTGAATATGTGCAAGTTATGGAGAGTATTAATAAGTGTGATGTAGACATTTGAAGAGAACTCTTTAGTAGCATGCTGGTAACTTTGATATTGACTTGGTGTTGTACTACTTTTTCTCTCTCTTCCTCTCTTATGTATGTCTTTGGGTTTATAGTTTTCACACCACTAAAATTGATTTCGTTTTCCTTGCAGCTTATTGCAACAATTGAAGGAACACATTGAAAAGAACTTGCTAGGGTGAGAATTATAGAGGAGCATATATAATTTTATCTAAACAATGCTAATTTTATGGATTATTCTCCTTTTATAAACCCACTGTCTATTCATGTTGTTCAAATTTATGGATGCGTGCTTTGTTTTTTGGGACTTGATGTGTTTAGCAGAAGCTCTCTTGTGGGAAAATGACATGTTTCAATGCATTTAATATGACAGGTTAACTTTTGGCTGAGTATAAATCCTAATTCCTTTTAATGAAGTAATCTTGGATCCAAGGAAGTGATATAGACGTTAAAAAATTGATAGAAAGCAGTACAAAGGCATAATCACTAACTATTGAACTATAGAGATCAAGAGAAAATTAAAGGGCTTTGTGGGCTTCTTTCATGCTATTTTTGGAATAGCCTTGACTATTTATTTGTGTCGTTTTATTTATGCCCAGGTACATTTGATACCTTTCCTCTTATGTTGTACATATATGTCAGTGGTTCTATTTTGATTTGTTTAATTATGGGGAATGTATAATGCTACTATACTATGTACATTCTAGAGGTCTCTAGGAGTAATTCCTTCTTCCATGCTCGATTTTGAGGGTTATACATGTCTATTTGTACAAACAATTGGTTCATTAAGAACCAACTATTAGTAACTAAAGTGATTCAAAATTTTTGGTTCAAGATGACGTCTAATTTGTGCTTCAAGACCAAAGTGATTCAAAATTTTTTCTGATACACATTGGTAACTGCTTCTAATATGTTAGTAATTCTTTATTAACTTGTTAGTAATCTTTCAAAAAAGTTGGTATCTTTTTTTGTTTATGTTTGGATTAAAGAAAATATGAATTCAATGAAAAATTTAGAAAACTAGTCAAGAGGATTCATGGGCTCTATGAATTGATGAATCAAGTCTCACGACATCCAATTTGTGCTCTAGGACCAAAGTGATTTGAATTTTTTTTCTAATGCATGTTGGTAACTGCTTCCAATATATTGGTAATTCTTTATCAATTTGTTAGTAATCCATCAAAAATGTTGGTATCTTTTTAGTTTATGTTCAAATTAATGAAAATATGAATTTAATGAGAAATTGAGTTAGAGAACTAGTTTAAAGGACTCACAAGCTTAATGAATTGATGAATTGATCTCAACATGACATCCAATTTTTGCGTCAAGGTCAAAGTGATTTGAATTTTTTGGTACATGTGTTGGTAATTCCTTAACAATTTCTTGGTAATACTCTTTCAGAAAGCTGATATTTTCACAGCTTATGTTTATACTAAAGGAAGTATGAATTTCATGAGAAATTGAATTAGAGAACTTGTTTAGAGGACACATGGGCTCATGAATTGATTAATCAAGCTTAAACATGACATCTGAATTGTGCTCTAATCCTGAATTAATTCAATTTTTTCTGGATCATGTTGGTAACTACTCCCAATATGTTGGTAATTCCTTTTTAATTTGTTGGTAATCTTTTAGAAAAACTATTTATTTTTTCAATTTATGATTATATTAAAGGAAATATGAATTTCATGAGAAATTGAGTTAGAGAACTAGTTTTGAGTTCTCATGAGCTGTATGATTTGATGAATTGAGCCTCAAAATAAAAGAGAACGAATTTACTCAAATGAAAATGAATTGATTAATTGAGCTCTATGTTAGTAATGTTAGCTCGAAATGTTGGTAACTTGCTAAAAATGTTGGTAATGTTGAAGAAATATGAATAGTAATACCCGTTTCTTGCATTATGTTGGTAAGCGGCTCACAAATGTTAGTTATGTTAGTTCAAAATGTTGGTAACTTGCTTAGAATATTGGTAACATTTCAAATTTTGTTAATCATCGAAATATTATGATTCTTATATGAATTGGGGTTAGTGAGCAAGTTAAGAGAGTTCCTTATACTATAAATTGATAAAGGGAGTCTAACTAAATGAAGCAAGCAAAGCTACAATGGCAAAGGGATTTGAAATTTTTCATGCCCTAAGTTGGTAACTAGCTCACAGACATTGGTAACATTAGTTGAAAATGTTGGTAACTTGGCTCAAATGTTAGTAATGTTTCACATGTTAATTTTTGAAATATTATGACTCTTATGTAGATATGGGTTAGAGAGCAAGTTAAGAGGACTCCTTAGTGTCAAAATTGCTTTGTGACTTCAAATTTTCTTTCTGGTAGTGATTGGTAAATAGATCATAATTGTTGGTGATCCTAGTTTAAAAGGTTGGTAAATAGCAAAAAAATATTAGTGAATTCTAGTTTAATTAGTGTCACAAGGCAATGTGACTTGAAAGTTGATAAATGGTAAATGGCTTAAAACTGTTGGTGATTCTAATTTAAAAAGTTGGTAAGTTGCCAAGAAAGTTGAAATAATCAAGTCTTGATTCTTGAAAGTGATAGAATTTTTACGCAAATTTAGATTATATAACAAATTTGAGAGGACTTTTTGGCCCCATAATTGATGAAGTGAGTTTGAATATAAGAGACATTAGTGTCAAAATCGCCTTGTGACTTCAATTTTTTTTTTCTATTTTTAGTCGGTAAGTGGTTCAAAAATGTTGGTGATAAAAAATTTTATAAGTTCTAAAGAAAATTGGTGAATGACAAGTCTTCTTATTTTTAAAAATAATCGAATATTTATTCAAATTTGGGTAATATAACATGTTAAGAGGATTGCTTAACTTTCTAATCTATTTGTCTTCTAAATTAGTTTTCTAACTCAATTTCTCATAAATTCTTATCTCCTTTATTAAAAGCATAACTTGATAAGATACCAACATTTTTGAACAATCACCAACAAATTGCTAACGAATCACCAACATCTTGGAACAATTTACCAACAGGTATCAAAATTTCGAATAAGCTTAGTTTTTTAGCACAAATTAGTTGTGTTTAGTATTCATTTATCAATTCATAGAGTTCATGAGTGAGAGACTAGTTATCTAACTCAATTTCTAACAAAATTCCTATCTCTTTTAATAAAAATAAAAACTAGTAAAATACCAGCATTTTTGAGCGATTACCAACAAATTACTAATGAATCACGAACATGCATTAGAAAAAAAATTTTGAATCACTTTGTTCAAAGAGCACAAATTGAATATCGTGTTAGACTTGATTCATCAATTTATAGAGTCCATGAATCCTCTTGACTAGTTTTCTAACTTAATTTATCTTTCATTGAATTCATATTTCTTTAATCCAAACATAAACAAAATAAGATACTAGCTTTTTTGAAAGATACTAGCTTTTTTTGGAATAAGAAAATTTTGGATCCATGGAAGTGATATAGACATTTTTTGAATAAGAAAATTTTGGATCCATGAGTCCTCTTAACTTGCTTGCTAATCCAAGTTCACATAAGATTCATAATATTTTGAAGATTAACAAAATCTAAAACATTACCAACATTCGAATCAAGTTACCAACATTTTGAACTAACACTACTAGCTTTTGTAAGCTAATTACCACTTATTGTAGAAAAATTTCAAGTCTCGCTGCCATTGTAGCATTGTTTTCATGATTCAATTAGACTCCCTTCATCAATTTATAGTACTAAGAAGTTCGTTAACTTGCTTGCTAATCCAAATTTACATTAGAATGCTAATATTTCAAAGTTAACAAAGTTTGAAATGTTGCCAACATTTTAAGAAAGTTACCAACATTTAAATTAACATTACAAACATCTCTAAGCTGATTACCAACATAGTGCAGGAAAATTTTAAGTCACTTTGCCATTTTTGTATTGCATGCATGATGCAATTAGGCTCCCTTCATTAATACTTAGGAGTCCCCTTAACTTTCTCTCTATCCAAAATTCACATAAAAATTGTAATATTTTCAAGATTAACAAAATCTAAGACATTACTAACATTCTAAACAAGTTGCTGACATTTTGGCCAATATGGTTTTGGTTGTTTGAACAACGTCGAAAATCATAAATATTATAAACTCAAACTCTACCAAATGTAAAAATCCAAAGATTTTAAGGACAAATAAACAAAATACAACCAAACTACACAACAATCATCTTTTGAATGAAATAGAAAATAATACATGAACTTAACACAAAAAAGTAAATAAATTTAAATTCAAATATCTCATTCATGGAATCACCAATCTTTATGTTTTTTCAACTCCACTGAAGTATGCATCTACCAAACTCCACTTGCCAACCCTCCAGAATGCTTGCAAAATCATTCCTAAAAAAAATTAATATAAAAAAATGACAACAAAATTTACCATATAAACTTGTAGAGAGCAAAAATCATGTGTAAAAACATTAACTTTCAGGGTTTGTTACTTTTTAACCAAAAATAAAAAAACTATTCATATTTACTTTAATATCTTCAAAATAATAAAAAAATCCTTTTAGTACAAGAACTTACAAATTGAAAGTATAACTTGAATATTTTATCATCGTATCAATGCACCATTCAACTAGATTTTATCACGAGTAAGGAAATGCTGAGCAACTCACCTATTTGCTGGAATAGAAAATTTCTAAGAAGGACCTAGCTTGAATAGTTAAAAAGTTGCACTCTCATACCAAAAACATCTTTTTTGAGCATCATTGGCTTGAGATCCAAGTTTAAAAATGGAAATAACTAAGGTAAAAGGAAAAGAGTTACATTGAGATGACTCAATTTTGAAGAATACAAAGGAAACCATAAACACTACAATGAAGAAAAACCCATTACAATAGAAGCAAAAGTTCAAGACCACTAACCTCTCTCATCTATGGTTTAAAATTGATATCAAGCATTTTGTCTGCTCGTCTAGAACAATAAAAGAAATTCTAGAAAGATAGCAATTGCCATGTCGTAAATTATCAATAAATCTTCCTGCACAATTGTTATTTCAGCTCATGCACTTAGCTCAGACATCTATCATAAAGACCAGAAAGAAAGCATACATGAAATCACATAAGCTTTTATTGGAACTAATATAAAGTAATAAAAAGGCATAAAAAAAACTTCCGAAAGAAATACATCTCCTTGTGCATCCTAATTCTTTTAATGTCTTTCCATATACAGGGGTCACATGCGGGGCAAGTTTACCTTAAAACAATTAGATAATAAGTACTATTCATATGATATAAACCTATAACGGTAAGCATGTCATGATGGCATGGCTGTCTCTATGTTTGTGAATGAATGCAAGAGAGCCAAAGAGTATTCTAAAATGCTAACCATATATTTGTTTATAAGCTTTTGGAATTTCAACAAAACAAATTTGGGTTTGAAAGCAAAATGAAGCCAATACAAAAATTCCACATAATATCTTCTTTTATATATAGCAATCGAAGTTGGTGATGGAGGAGGGCTTCGAGTGGTGAAGATGGAGGTCGAAGTCAGTGGACATGAACAGGAGCTATTGATTTTCAGGCTATAAATGACATTTTCAAACAAAATTCACAATCATTCACAACATTCAGCCAAAACAAAATAATAGGTAAGATTTGAAAAAAAAATACATAATCAATGCTGAGTAAGCAAATTCAAGGTAAAATAACTCCTCTACTAATTTACTAGTATATTATTACAAATAAGTAGTAGTTAACGAACTAATGAAGTAAAACCTTAGTCTCATTTTCAGAATCATTACAAACATTATAGCCTACATCATATAACATGCAGAATTCACAGCATAAATGAGTTCAATTGCAATAATCCCTTAATAATAGTTACTAGAAAGCACAAAAAAAAATGAAGTTACCTTCTCGGCAAGATGACCAAGTGCAAAAGCACTCCCTTTCTCGACTTCGTGCTTGAACGGCCCTAACCTCTGAACAAGTTCTCTCTCCCATGCGCTTGGAGGTACTAAACTATAGCCGGAATTACGCCTCCTTCAACTATCGCATTCACCACTTACTCTACAAAAAAAAAAAAACATTGAGACATATGCTTGACTAAATTCAGCAAAACGGAACGAAGGGAGCAAGATGCGAGGAGATTGAGAAATGATTTACCGTTTTTGACAACATTAGCAAACACATGAGTGGCGCACTTGGTGGTAGCTCTATCAGAGTTGTGGGCGTTGCCAAAGAAAGTGGAGTTAGGGGATGGAGACCTGGTCCTTGACGTCAGAGAGGAGGGCGTCGTGGGCGTTGCCGGGGGAGGAGCAGAAATTTGGTGTTGTTCCTCGTCGATTTGTCGTCGAGCTTCCTCCTCCTCTTTTTTCTGGAAGCACTGGTCTGAGCAAACCTAAAGCTCCATCAATGAGAGAAGCAGAAGCAATGCCAACAAAATTGGCAGGGGTTTTATATTTTTTTTGGTTTTTTTCTTGGGGGTTTCGCAAAATGAGTTTTGTCGGAAAGATAAATTGCTTCAGCCCCAAAAGGATATACACACAGGAAAAGGAGAATGTGCAACTATCTACATTTTCCTTTATTGTTTTTTTAATGGTTCCTTCACCACGTAGTCTTTCAATATGTGTGACCATAGCAATAGTATCCCTCCTTCCGTACGTATGCGTTCACGTATGCATCGAAATCGTGCATCATAATATCATTTCTCTTTATTTTATTTTTTTTCTTAATAGATACTTCATTTTATTTTTACTATTGCGTTAGCTTATCCACAGTCCACTCACTGTACTTACTCCACTTTTTATTTCTAATATTTTTCTATTTCTGTTTTTGCATATTGTACAGAAAATAAAAACCAACCCTTCTATCGCTTAAAACTCAAACAGTAAAATACATATTAAGACTTTTTGATGAAATAAAATATTTTTCACTAATAATAATATAAAATATTAACATACATTAAATTTTTATTTCTAAAATACTATTATATTAAAGATAACTTATTAATAATAGTAATAGTTCATAATAGTTACTTTTAACAAAGAACCTGCTTATTTTAAGTATCAATTTTAGAATAACAGTATATATTTTTATAGTAAAGTAACGAAATCATCTTTTTTCGTGATTCATCTCTAGCAAAAAAATTGCTTATTTGAGCTATTCTATTTTGTTAATTATTGGAAAAAATTAATTTTATTATATATACTTTATTCATAACTAATTATATAATATTATGTACATAAATTTATATGTGAAACTATGAGCAATTAAATTGGAGGGCTTGAGAATATGAGACATGTAAAAAATAGCATATGTTATTTGAAATAACTATTGGACAGTTGAAAACCAATTCAACTTTAGCTTTCCAGAAAACAACCTTTGAAGAAAGTCTAAATTAGAGAAACTTTAGCTATCCAACCACTTGATTTGTCATCATTTTTTTTTGTCTCATTTTGTTACGTGACTTTGGTTGAAGTTGCAAGAGAAATTTGAAAGTTGAAACTAATAGCACTTAAACTTTAGCAATTGCAACTGTTATATGAATCTTATTATATTTCTGCCTCAGTGTTTTGGACGTAGTAATCACTACTAAGAGTATCAAATTACACAAGTGGTAGTACCTTGATGTTTCTACCTCAGTAATTTTAATTGATTATCTAATCTACGTGATTAACTAAGTTATTTAGACTATAACCTCTATCTTTTATTTGAATTTAGTAATGCGCATACAGTACTTATGATATTTACGGTTACTATTCTAAACACTGGGCAAGTATAGTTAGTATTTTTGTTAGACTAATTAGAACCATTTGTTGATTAATATAAATAGCAAACTATATTTTCTTCATCCGTTTTATTTAACTGTATTAATTTATTTCATATTTGTTTATGTTTGTTGATATATTATGCATTTCAAAGCTTTTGAACTGCATAGTTAAAAATTGATTACATTGTAGAGAGTGGGTATTACCACACTTTATCCTCTATTCACACACCTTATTAAATGATGTTTTATTTAATTGTTCTAAAATACCTTTATATGAAACAGAACAAATCATATCAGATAAAAAAAATAATTTAAAAAATGAACGAATAAATTGTAATATACAGCATACGTATACTTAAGGATTTTAAATCATGTGTTCACTTTTTTAGTTACTATTATATTTTGTAAGTAATTATTATATATTAAAAAATTTAAATTAATTTAATATTTATTTCTATGTCATTATATTAAATAAATTAATTAAAAATACTTAGAATATACCATGTCCAAATAAAAATAAAAAATAAGAATACTTTTAAGAAAAATGAAATCAATATTATTAAAAGTTTTAAAATTTAATTGATTGTCATTGGTAAAATACTACCTGCGTAAAATACTACCCACATTGGTAGTATTATACTTTAAATTAAAAAAAATTATTTTGATTTCTTGTATTAAAATTTATAATATTATAATGTATTAATTTTAATTAATTCCACAATATCATTAGTTAAATTAATTTATAATTTTATATTATGATAATAAATCATTCAATGCATGGGCCATTATATTTTTTGTTAACGATATTGTTAAGTAAATCTTCTTTTAATATATGCTGCTTTGTGTTTCTATTTCTTTTATTTTGTGAAAAAGTTCATAATAATTTTATACAATTTTTATTAAATAATAATTAATTAAATTTTAAAAATTTTAATATTGATTTTATTTTTATATGACCATGATATATTCTAAATATTTTTAATTAATTTATTTAATATAACAACATAGATTAAATATTAAATTGATTTTAAAATTTTTAATATGTAATAATTATCTACAAAATATAACAGTAATTGAAAAAGTAAACGTAAGATGAAAAATCTGAGTATGCATGTTGTATATTACAGTTTAGTTGTTCACTTTTTCAATTATTTTTATTTAATATAAATTGTACTGTGTTTCATTGAAGATATTTTAGAACAATTAAAGAAACTTTCATTTAAAGAGTGTGGAAATAAACTAAAAGGTATGACAATAGTCACTCCCTACATACATGGCATAGATTAAATTGTCCTTCTTAATGAGTATTTAGTGAATTAATTTTACGGGTCTCATTGTTGCAAAGATTTGTTCTTATATATTTATGATACCCCATAATAAAGATAAAAAATATATTTTAAATTTGCTACTAATAACTGATAAATAGAAATTTATAAATAATTAAAATTTAATAATTATTAAAATAAAAGGACATATATAGTACGCGTCCAGAGGACGGGTGCAACATCTAGTAATATTAAATCTTTTTAAGACCAAATTACATATATTTATTCTTTTAAATACTAAAGTGTTAAAATTAAAATTTTCAGGAACCGGAGTGTAATGCGTTATTTATCGTTTTGAGTTCATATTCATTCTTACTAAAGGCTAATTTTTATTGATTTAAATTTTAGTCTATAATTCTTTCCTCAATTAAATTAAGATTTTCCATATTGATATTATAGATAAAATTTAGTTTTAACGTTTCAAAAACATTAAATCAAATCCAACCAAATAACATTAAATTAAAATGATTTCATCTATATTAAGATATGCTTGGTATCCTCTTGATATGCAACGTATCATACGTCTCACTAAATTTAATAACCAAGAGATAAAAATGATAAGGATAGGATTATTAGACTTCATAGTAACTACATCTTAAAAGGAGACAACATTTGAACTGACAACACTCAACAATTGCCACAACATTATTCGTCTTACAATTACAAAAGCAATGCAAACAAGAATACCCTTCTTTCATTTTAAGCGAACTTGACTTCCACTTTATGCAAGTTTGCATTAGTGACCATTCGCAATCACACCGTTATCTTTGGGAGTGAAACCATTTTCACCAGTCTTCTCTGCATAGAATCTACGATACAAGGAGTCAACTTCAGTGAGATAGAATGTGCCTGGAGATAAAAGGCCAGTATCCTTGCTTGTCACAAAATCCTTGGCACCATATCTATGTTCCATTAGCTGCAGGGTCTCAACAAACTTCTCTGGAGGAAACTGCATAATAAAAAGCATGTACTCATTAAAGGTCTATTCAATTGGACTTATTTGGACAGCACAACATATGCTTGTTTCCATATTCATGTTAACTAGTAATGTATTAAATTCTCAAGCCATGTTCTAGGGCATTTATTTCCATATAGTATTAGATGTTTATGGATCAATACCTCATGCCTTGACTTCAATTTTCCAGCAACATCCATTACTTCAGCAATGTTTGACAAGCTAAATGGATGCTGACCATCACGTAATTGCAAAGAAAACATTGTGGCAGTTAAGCCACTCCCGTAGAAAATAGTATCACCCTCTTACCTGCCTAGAAATTGTAAAATGTAAATATGTGTTAGCAAGCATGAGACATTGTTAGAGGAAGTTTATTTTTGCCAAAGAGAGTGATTAGAACATTCACCAGTGTGCTATGCCTGTTGTGAATAAGGGATGCAAATGCTGCATAAAGAGATGCAGTGTACATGTTGCCAACTTGCTTTGGTATCAAAGTAGTTGGTTGCACCTTGGCATCATATAGAGGCTTTGCAACTTGCTGGGATGTCTGCAAGCCAATGAAATTGAACATCATCAGCAAAAACTTTAATAGAACTCTAAATGTAAATTCACACCTAATCCAACCGCAACGTAAAACTGAAAAGGAAAAGAAATAGAGACCTTTTCAAGATCCCTGCTCCGGTAGCTCTCATCACCAGATAAAGTTGCGAACGGTTCCAGCTTTTCTTTGGTAGCTTCATCGACAGAACTGCAATCATAATCAAATTTAAAACACCCATAAATCAAATGAATTAAAATTGAACAAGTTTTCCCAAAGAATGGAGAAATGAAGAGGACCTGGGATTCCTCAGGAAGTCATTGAACAACAAACGAGCAAAACTTTTCTGTACAAGCTGCAGAAGCTCAAAGTATTAGTAGAAAAATATAAGGACACATATATCATATTGAGGAGATATCAATATGCATATCAAGTAAGGTCGATACACCAATGTAACATAAAATAACAGAACATGTAACAAGAAGCATCCATAACTATCATGCGGAGTTAGGACTTCTAGGATATTAATCAACAGATCCTTATAAGTCTAAATTACCTTGTTATAAGGAGAGTGAAATACAAAGTATTCAGCATCAGAAAGAAAAAAAGGTTTGCCCTGGAGTTTCTCATATCTGCAAAAAAAAAAAGAAAAATAAAGGTTAGGTACTTGATTAGTTATTAATATTTTGACAACAGAAACTGTCACTGGTATATACATTACCATACCATTTAAGGTTTGGAACATGCCATATAAGTCTAAAAAAAAAAAACTGTCAACTGGGGCAAGCAAGGTTGGACTCAATTTTAATCGGGCCAGCAATATGCTGAATAGATCCATGTTTTACTGGCTGATCCGTGACCAGTTTGAATGGGTCCTGGTTAATGGGTTGGTTTTTCATATCCCTTGTTATTATCTTACTTTTATTTATAAACCAAAAGTGTATTAGAACTAAAATTAACATGAGAAACTTACTTGTGACTGAGTTGTTTGTAGCAAGAATCAAGAGCCATTAGATAACAAGTTTGAGAAAGTTTCCCATCAACAACCTACAAGACAAAAATCATGTGGATTATTGCAATTGGCATCCTGAAATGCTATTGGTGACTTAGGACTCATGAGTAAATAGAAAACAACAGACATGGACTGTTAAATGCTATCATTCATGTCATATTCAAGCAAAAACAAAGTTGCAAGGATGATTAGATCATCACACTAATAGGAAAACCAAATGAAAACTATCTTTCAAATTATATGGTCCCAAAAGTCAAATGTTCTGACAGAAATGAAAAGGGATTGAAAATCTTACTGGATATTCGCTCGCAAGATTAGGCTTGTAAAAATCATAAGCGTGAGACATGTGGCTTGCCCTCAATTTGCTTTCAAATGCAATGGGAGCATCTGGACCAATTAACATGGCGATAGCAGCAGCTCCTCCAGTAGGCCGAGCAGGTCCTTCAGCATAGACCTGGGAAAGGAAACATCCATTACACATGCCTGAGAATATACCCCAACATAATGACAGAATCTAGGACATGTATGTTTGATTTCAGAACTTGTTTTTAGAATTACATACAAGGGAGTAGGACACATGTTCAGTGTTACAGAAAAAGTCCAAAAGCAATGTGAATGAAGAGCAATATTATTTCAACACCCAAAGTGCGTGTTAAGTGACATCTACTCTATCACCATTGCATGTGATGGATGGATGGAGATAGTGGGAACCACCATCACATCCAATGGTAATGGCTGGTGTCCATTTAGACACCACTTTTGAATGTTGAAATAACATTTTTGGTGAATGAATGATTAGGAAAATATCTTACAGCACTGTCAGTGCAGACAACAAGTCCATAGCGCCCATCCCATGAATTGCTCTCCACCCAATTGACACAATTGAACAAAGCAGCAGTTCCTCCATAGCAAGCATTAGTTGAATCAACACCCTCAATGTCAGTATTTCCATATTTCTGTTTGTTTCAGACAAAAATGAATATTGTATTAGAAAGCTATAGAAATGAAAAAATTATCATCAATAAAATTATAATATTACAGACCCAACCCAATCTGATTATTAACATTACACACATTCTATAACACATACAACAGTGAAACATTACTTCTTCAATTTACAATCAAGATGGTCAGTATCTGATCCAAAGACAAAATCAGGATGAGAAAAGCACAGCTAGCTATAATGCAATTTAGCTGTGAGATGTGTTTGTAATTACCCTGTATTGACAGCTCAAGAGCTTCCAATCCAAGATTATACTTGAAATTGAGGTTGAATCGTTAAGTAAAAGGTATTTAAATTGGTTGAGGTTCTGAAGTTAAACTACTATCAGCTAGTGAAGAAAGTCAATCTATTTTCACTATGAGAATCATACATCCACATTGTTACTTAGACGCTGAAAGAATACCTCGAAGATCTGCATCAGAAATGTCTTGATGGATTTGCTTTTGTCTATCACAGTCTCGCTGCCTACTTCCAGGCGACCAATTTGTTTAGGATCAACCCCATACTTCTCAAGAAGGGAAGTGACTACTGTCAAACTGAAGATGAGATAATTAATCAAGAGATGAAACAAGGAAATCAAATTAGTTATTAACTTTGAATATAAATCTTCAGCATCTAGGTCCTGTTGAAATATTAATTACATTGGAAAGCAGTAACCTGAATGTAATATATATTAGGCAGGCAGGCTTCAATAGAACATGTCTAGTGTTACACAAGACAGTAGCAGCAACAAAATTATGGCATGGCAGAGCTGAAGATAAGTAAGGTTACTCTATGTATCCTGAGAAGGTGAATCTTCATTATGGGTGACATTTAATATATCACAGTTTTACATGTTCCTATGATGGGGGCCCATCAAAGCATTACATAAAGCTTGTAAGTTGTAAAAGTTGCTCTATCATTTACCAAATCTTATGAGTTATGCTATCCTAAACATTATAACACAAGGATAACTCAGAGGCAGAGACACTAACTAGAAGCAATGACAGCTCCATTATCAATGGTATCATGTCACACTACTACGAGAATACAAAAGCAGAGACTATCATATCCATAGTAGATACCTCATGGAGATGACATCTTCAACCTCAGTACAGAATGCCATGCAATCTTGTCCAAGTCCAATGGCATATTTCCCTTTACTGGCACCATCATGAGCCTCCAATGCTTCCTGCATGAAAGCAAGCAAAGCGTATGTCAAGAAAATGGGAAATTTACTTGATTAAAAACTGAAAAATGCTAAAAGTAACTACAATTTACATCGGTGAGATAATAAAAACAGTTTTAAGCAAAGCCATGAGATTAATTCATTGCAACGGAAAGAGTATGGTATTGCTTAAAGAAATAACACACAGGATAATCCACAAGAATATGTTACGTAATCTCTCTTTCCTCCTCCTCTGCAGAAAAGGAGGAATTGTTCAAGTCGTAATGTGTATGCAATCTAAGAGGGATTTCATTATTTTCCCATAGAAAACGGGGTACGTCAAATTATCTGTCATAGAAAAAATTTTCTTTTCTTATCTTAGCATATACATTGATTTTTCAATATGCCAATTTTTCATTGTTTTGTAAGAAAACACTTTGTGATGCCTTTACTATCATTAGTAAAGCTTTAAAACCATTCCTCGGATTTCGCAAACATTAAGCAGAGAACTCAAATGAAGAAGAAACAAGAAATAAACAAACAACAAAGAAGAAAACAGAGAGAGAGAGAGAGAGAGAGAGTGAAATAGTGAAGTGGTGACCTGCTGAACGCAGGTGGGAGGGAAGTAGATGTCAAAAGCGAGAATCCCCACGCTCTTGGCCATCTCTGTTCAGCAGCTGCAAAAGATCCAATGGAAAAACTGAAAGAGAAGAGAAGAGAGATGAAAGACTGAAACAGACAGAGGAGTGGTACTGCAGTAATGAGTGAGGAGTGAGGGGGTCACATGGAGTTGTTGGTAACTTACATATATATATATATATATATATATAGTAGCAAATTAAGAAGCACCCAACACCAACAACAACTGCAAAGGTCGTAATGTGGTGCGGCAGGAAAGTGCTTCCTCTCTCTTTCTTACGTACCCAAACGAAAATGCAGATTTCGTGTGCTTCTGCTACAAATGCAAAGCAAGCACGCCCCCACCTTCCCTCTTTAACCTTTCCTTCCGCTTATATTTACCCCCTAATACGAGAGATCACAATAATTATTGGTGAGATGAGAAACTCTTATCAAGATTTAGGATGCGTGATTAAATAAATAAATTGGAAGAAGTAAAACTACCATTCATAAAGTTTGAAAATAAAAATCTTGACAACAAATCACGCAGGTTTTATTTTTTTCAATATAAAATTTGAACGGTGTATTTATTATTTTAAAAAAATTTAATATGATATGATATTTTTAATATAGATTCTGTTCAAAATAGATTTAAAGATAAAAAAATAATACTGAATTCACCCAAAATAGAGATAATATAAAATTAAAATAATATAAAATTTATCACAAATAAATTTTATAAATATTATATATAAATAAATTTACTTATTATCTCATATTAATATAAATTACATATTAAAACAACAATACAAACTATTTTTTCCCAGATCACGCTGTCTAGTATTTTCCATATTTACCATCAGTTGTCACTTGTCACCTTTAGTGCTGCTGTCATCGACGGAACTGCATCCAACGAGTTTGGTGGCGTATTAGTATTTTCGTGGTAGCTAGCAACCAACCTAAATATGTGAAAAAAGGAGATATATCTATTATTACACTTAATGGTTAGTTAGGTTTTTTGAATATTTAATTAAAAATTTAATTTTTAATAGTATATATAAAAAGAATTTTATGATCAAAAATAAAATTTATATCTATAAATTTTATATTTTGTTGAGATTAGTCATTATTATTAATAGTGGATATTCTTGATTTATGCAAAATATATATATATATATTTGTAATCAAATATGTTAAATTTAAATAATCAAGCGTATGTTTGAATGTAGGATGCACATTTTACTTGTAATTTAGCTCATTTGAACACTTTGAGTGCACGTTAATAGAATGCAATTTTTTAAGGAAAAAAAATAATAAGTAAACAAGGAGGTAATCTCCTATTTAATTATCGCCCTTTTTTTTTGGTTGGGCACCGTAGGTTTTTTACTTATTGATGTACAGCGATTCTTGAACATATTTTTAATTTTAGGTATATAATATGATCTGTACAAAAAACATAATAATACAATGACTAATTAGATTAATTCATCGAGTTATTAATTAGATTTGGAAAGCAAACATATATTACTAATAATTAACCTGCAGTGACAAATGAGGTACAGGTCGACATCGCGTGATTTTTGTAAGGATATACGATCTATGCCCGTTTAGTTTAAAGAACATCTATGTAAAACAACATAAAAGGGTAATTACTTAGTAAGAATGACTTCATCCATTACTTCATGCATTTTTTAGAGTGACGATATGTGTAAGTATCCCTCGACGCCTGTATCAACGCACTAAGGTAAAATTAAGTAAAAACACATTTCAAGATTTTCTTTTTCAATTTCTTTTATTCAAATATTTTACCCACTCAACGTGACTGTCGCATCTGCGTCGAGCAACATGCATTCAAAAAACCATTTCTCAAAGTTCTTTGTATCAACTATCGAGAACAATCAGGACAGGACATGAGATATGCCACAACCACTATGGTGTTGAATCATGTGCTATTGCTATGCGGGCCATGCATCTTTTGCTTATTCGTCCTCGATTCCTCGTTCTGATGTGCTACGCTACCAATTTATATATTTATTCATGACTTACTAGTTACTACAACAGTTGAATCCTTAATTACTTGCAAATAAACAAAAGAAGAGTGTTAAAAAAATATGGTTGGTAAAATGCAAAAGAGAATACACCATTTAAAATTACCGGCTCATTGACGTTTGTGTTCCCTACATGGATACCTTGATTGATACTCCTAAGATTTTTTCATAACACTCCATTAATCAAGTATATATCGAATAATAAATGATTTCGTAAGGGAGAGGGTGGAGGATTCCGCAGCTTATTATTCAAATCAAATTGATGGGCATAAAATTAAGCAAAACGTTGTTGGCTGGCTCCTTTAGATGGAGGCTAATTCATTTTAGGGATTTATTAATCATAGTCCTAAAATTATTACTATCTCTATTCTCTAATAAGTGTCAATCTTCACTTATGTACACATATTAAGGAAATAATTAGATAAATTTAAAATTAAATGAGTTTAAGTATATTTTACAATACTACCCTTATCACATACTTTAATATCCTCTTTTATATTTAATCTATCAACTAACTTTCTATCTCTCCATAAGGGTATCAAGAAAAAAAATGATTAATGTTATCTATAATTCTTAAAAGAATATATAATAGTAAAAATATAAAATTTTATAGATAAATATTTATTAGAGAACAAAAATAATATTATTTTAAAACACTGGTTAAAGTTACTATTAATAAAAAAATTAAATTTAAAAATTTTATTATGACTTAAATGCTTTGCAAACATAAAGTCACATTTTGGAAAAATAATTTGTATATAGTGTTTTGGTAGGTGATTTACACTTATATAAGATAACGGGTAAATTTACTTATATATGATGTTTATAGAATTCGTCTATGGTAAATTCTTATTATTTTCATTTTATATTGAATTTGCCAAATACAAATTATGTATTAATTTTTATTTTACATTGAATTTGATTTGACAAATTATCTTTAAATTCAAAAATGGATTCTATACTAAAAAAAATTATATTACATGATTTTTTTCAAAACATCATATTGATATAAATACACTATTTAAATCCCATATTAAAAAAAAGATCCTCACATTTTTCAATACAAATATTTCTTTTTTTTTACTTCTTAACCGGTGCGCTTTTATATATATAAACCTTTCATTTTAAATATTTTTAACATGGATTGTATCATTCCTATCTAAATTATTTGGCAGTTTGCAGTTGCCGACGGTAAATTACAACTTTGTCTTGCGGCATGCTTAAGTTGACGCACGTGATCTTAAGTACAAGAAATGGAAGCCTGTATCGATGAATCACTTGACTTTTAAATCATCATCTTTCATCACATTCAATTAATTGTTCTTGCCTTGATGTGCGCCTTTGTCATCTCTTCTCTCAATCCTTTTAAAATATTCAGATAATTTTATATTTTAATAATATATTAATTTTATTTTTTTAATATTATCTTTAATTAATTGTATTTTTTAAAGTATTTTATTTAATATTAATTTTGAACATTGTATTGTATTTATTAAGTCTTAGGAATATATTAATTTTTTTATTATGTTTATTCATTAGTAATATTATTTACTATTTTTTTAATATTTATATTTGATTAAAATTGATAAATATTTAAAAATAAAAGAAGTATAATTTTATAGGAAAATTAAATATTTGATGTATAATGGAAATTGACAAGTGCTCATTCCAAGCTAAATGTCCTGCCCCGCTTTCAACCGTCTGCACACTCGGTTGACAGCCTCGCGATTCACATTGCCAATAATATAATAAAAGCCATATTCGTACGTGATGGAATCTTGTCACATATAAGGTCATTTTATTGATTCATTCACGACAACTATTATTTTTTGCCCTCACCTTCCACGCTCTCCACGAGTGGAAACTATATAATTGACTAAAACTCCAACTTAATATTTCATATTTATAATAACGAGGGATAATTAATTTCTTAAATTTAAAAAATTATATTAGTTCTCAAATTTTATAAATAGAGATAAGTTAGTCTTTTTATAAAATTATCGTCTAAAATGTGTATTATTAACTTATTTACGTGTATTATTAATTTTTATGGTAAGCCCTTAAAATGAAGTCATTTATCTTTCTTCGTCATCTTCTCTCTCACTATTGTTCTCTATTTAGAAGAAAGATTTTAACTTTAAGTTTTCTTTGTTGTAAAATAGAAGAGTAGACAAATTAAGACCTAATGTGAAAATTAATAGTATACGTGCAAGTGACAAAACACGTGACATTTCTGTTAACGTTCAAATGACAATTGACAAGAAAGCTAATTTATCCCGTTTGTTAAATTTGAGGGATTAGTATGAAAATTTAAACTTTAGGGCTAATTTATCCTCCACTATAAATATGAGGATGAATTGGATATTTAGTCCTATATAATTTGTTAAAACCATTTAGAAGAAAAGGTTATTATCATTTCCATTTGTCCATTGCTACTCTTATTCACTCAATTTTTATTTAATTTTCCTATAACGCCCTTTTATTCTCTTTGGTAGTTAAAATATTTTTTGTTGTCACTTTTATTTTGATAAACCTCATTGTTATCAACTTTTTAAAATATTTTTCAATACGATGTTATATCTTTTTTGTGATTTTTTACTTTGTAAAAAAATTTAATTTTTGCTCATTCTTTCATATTACATATTAAATTTACTTTCTCACATTAAAATAAAAATATAATTATGTCTTAAAATGACTCGATTAAGTATGTACACTAAGAAGAAAAGAAAAAATCGATCACATATCTATTTAGATTAAAAAAATATATAAATAACGAAGAGATATATAAAGTAATATATATAACTAATGATATTTAGATTAAATGTCATTGATTCACATATGTATTTTAAGAAATGCATATTTAAGAAGAGATTAAATGTATAACTAACATCTCTTAATTTTTAATATATACCTAATATGTATTTTGTTACCATATATTTCTAGAAATAAATTTAAATTAAGAGATTAGTACCACAAATATTTGTATAATATGTTTATTTAATATTAGACTAAATTATGTAAACATACTATATGGTTGAATATTGAGTATTTTTGATAGTGCTAATATATTTGTTTTAGTAGTGGTTGAATATTGAGTATGTATATACAGTTTTACATCCAACATATATAATTTATTTTCATTTCTCATGATATTAATGTACAATATCAGAATAAAAAAAATTAAATATTATATGTTATATAAAATATAAAAATATTGTTATACTAAAAAGAGGTCATATGGGATTATCATTTTAAGACATAATTATATTTTTTATTTTAATGCTAGAAATTAAATTTAATATGTATAGTAATAGAATGATAAAAAAAATTGAAATTTTTTACGAAGTAAAAAAATCCCAAAAACAAATATAATGGTATATTAAAAAATATTTTAAAAGATGAAAATATTGAAGTTAATTAAAATTAAAAGTAACAATAAATAATATTTTAATTATAAAAGAGAATAAGAAGGCATTATATGCAAGTTAAATAAAAGTTGAAAGGGCGAGAGTGACAATAGATAAATAAGAGCGACAATAGTCGCTCCCCATTTGAGGATATAAAGTTATAAACTATTCAGTCTTAGGAATGTACTATCTCTATTATTTAATAAGTGTCCGTTTATAAAATTTTATTTTTCTAATATTATCTATGCTTTTAAAATTTTGGATAATATTAACTATTTTTTTCCCTTGATGCAGTTACGAGAGAAATAGAAAGTTAGTAGATATATTAAATATAAGATAGAGTATTGAAGTAGGTGATAAGAGTAATATTATAAAATATACTTAAACTTATTTAATTTTAAATTTATCTAATAATTCTTTTAATATGTCTACGTAAGTGAAGATGAACATTTATTCGAAATAGAGTAGTTAATAATATTCAATCCCTTCGTTGCTGGAGCACAGAACCAAATCAATTAATTGAGTATACCAAAAATAGATGGTTTAGTATGATTTTAATAATTAGTTTGATAATTTTTTTATACTTTCATTAGTTAGGTCAAGGTTTCAATTTTTCTTTGTAAATCGCGTCAAAAGTAGCCAATTCAATAATGTGACACTGGAAATTGTTACCCAAAAAAATGTGAGATTCTACACAATTGAAATATTTTATTCTCAAAACAAAATGTTAACCTATTCACAAGGGCAGAGGGCAGGGTTGGAGAGGGGGCAGTGGCCCCCTAAAATTTTTAGTTTTTTTAAAAATTATTTATTTTTCTTAATTTAGCTCCCAAAAAATTAGTTAGTTAATTTTTATCAATTTTTCTATTTAATAAGATACTTAAATATTATAATAAATAATATACTATGTAAATATGTGTATTTTTTTTTAGTTTTGATCGTAAAATATTTATATCTTTTATATATGATAATTTTTAAATAAGATTAAAAATCACTAAGGTATATATTATTTAATATAAAATTAACTATTAAGTATTGACCTTCTAATAACACAGTCTAGCTTCACCTCTGCTTCTTCATATAAAGACGTGTTTGGTTTAGAGTAAAAATAAGGTGAAATTTTTCATAGATAAACTCCATGTGTAATTTTATATTTAAAGTTTATACATGAAAATTTATACTCTATTTTTCCCCAACTAAACATACCATTAGGGTGAAATTATAAATATATCTCAGCTTTTAGTGTGACTGAAAAATGAGTAAAGTATATATTAACTATAGTTTTTAGAATCATTTTTTGAAAAAGTATGATTTATCTTTTTTTTTTTTTTGGTCGGGAAGTATGGTTTATCTTAAATACTTGTTTTTGTAAATATTTTTTTGGGGTCGAATTTTTCTTTTTTTTGGGTTCAACAGTATGAAATTGTGAATATTAGTAAATTTTATTTTTTTGAAGTAAATTGAATTTTGTGAGTGCCCATATTTCTCCTTCTTTTTCCCTTTTTGGGCCAAAGCCCATAAGCCTTTAACAATATCGTGGGTAGGCTAAGGTATATGTAGGATAGATTCAGTTAGTTGAGCCAGTTCCTCCTATTTATGGTTCAAGCCAATCGCCTGATGATTTGGGTTGGGTTTGGGTTTCAATTAGGCGAATTTTATAAGATTTTAGTCAGAGAAATATTTTTTGACCAGGAGGGACTCAAGCATGTGAATCCAACTTGTGGACCTCACTCTCTCATTGTTGTATTTTGGGCCTCACAGGAAGTTGGTCTGTCAATTTTTTGTTAAATGAGATATGCAGACCAAAAAGTCAAAGACAACCCATTAAACTGAGAAAATGTTGTAAGAAGTATATAAATAAATAAAAGCTAAACAGCAATGAATGTATTCTGCAAATATCTAAATTCTAAAATGATAGAATATTGGAACTAATAGCAGTATAACTGGTGAACCCAAAAAAAAAGAAAAAAGAAAATAACAGTACTATAACCCAATGAAAAAATGATAAAGGAAAAACAGAAAAAGATAACAAATCATATATCAATAGTCTTTTGATTAAGAGCCATGTATCGCCATCTCTCTTTCTCCACAAAATCTGCATCCAGGAACCTTGAAAGAAAAGCCCACAGCCTGTATATATCTTCAAAATTTGTCAAGAAACCAAGTGCAGCTGTCACCACAGTTATCCCACAAACATGGCTCTGTGTCTTACTACACTGTCCCAACCCTATCACATCACACACTCTAGTTTCCAAACCCATCTCCCTTTCTTCTTCATTCTTGTCACAGAACCTTATGTTTTGCAAGACTGCACTGCTTAGGGAGATATTGTTCCTATCTGCTAGCTTCTGAACAATTGCAGGATCAACCTTCTCTCCTTTCCAATCAAATACATTAAATGCCACTGCTGGCCCACGGTGTGAATTGATATTTGGCCCATATATCCTAATTAGTGAAAGCCCAGTTTGAGGATGGGGATGTTCGAGGCTCATTAATGCATTGACCAGCCAATTGATAAGATACTTAGCCCTGCAACTAATTTGTATTAGCCCTACTGAGTCTGCATGGTCCAATCCTTTGCACTCAATCTCCAAGCTTCCACTAACTGCACCTGACCTCTTTCTAGATGAAGCTGACTCAAGGCATGTGTCTAACTCCACAATTTCTGACGATAATGCACCCTTCTGCTTTGGGGACACTTCTTCAATCTCATGTTGTGGAGAAGTTTCACTTTTTTCATCTGAGTTGGAGAGCCATCTTCTTGCAACTCAACATCTGCTTTTGGTTCAAATTCTTCATTAGCCATGAAAAACTCTTCCTGCAGCTGAGGTTTTCTAAATGCCGGAAAGAGGCTTATGATTCCTAGGCTTGTAGGATTGTTGCCTGGTTCTTTTAGAGCAGAGACACTTGATTTCTTGACAAATAAGCACCCAAAACCTGATGGGTTTCCACCAAAGACTTTGTAAAATGAACAAACCAGAAAATCTGGCTTAAACATAGTTAGACCCAAGGTGTCCATTTCTTTAGGTCCAAATGCACATGCATCAACCAAGACATGCCACCCATATTCTTGTGCCAAGGACATCCATATATATGAATATGGTGCTCCAGTGACCCTTGAGTGAAGTGGGAAAACAAATAGACCCCTCTTTCTCTTACCCCTTCTGCTCATTATCATCTTCTTCAATTTCCTGCACCTTATTCCCAGATTGGGCCATGAGAACTCAGCTGACAAGGCATGCGCTCCTTGCTCTTTGCAGGCCTCAATCATCACATCCAGCGCCTCGCTTCCGTGATCATACACTGTGAGGAGCTCTCCATTAGACAGGAATTGGAAAGACTCGGCTACAAGTCTAAAAGCAGACACCTCATTGGCAATGAAAACAAGTGTGTAATCAGCTTCAGAGATGTTCATGAATGCCATGATCCTTTCTCTGATTCTGGATTCAAGTTCTGATTCCTGCCTACCATGGAGTATCTGAGCGTGCAAATTCACCGCCTTGTAGGAGATATCAAAGAAGGGTGGCTCCAAGGAAGTGTGATTCAATGATTGAGGAGGAGGACACGAAGATGATGAAGCAGTTGAAGTTGTGGTAAAGGGTCTTTGCTCCTGAGCATATGAGAAAAGGCCATATCCAGTGTAATCAAAACAAACGTTGGAGAGGTTCAAGTGAGGGTATTCTTGTGCACGAATTCGATCAACCTCAGAAGTGTTCTCAAATGGAGGGTATGCTTCGGTGAAGTTAATATATGACTCTTGCAAAGAAGGGATGGCCTCATGGTTAGTGAATTGGGTATATGGATGAAGAGTGGAAGAAGTGGCTTCTTCCAAGTCATGGCTTGTTCCAAACACATTGAAGCTTGAGTTATGAGACTTCACAGAATCAGAGACAAGAAAAGGAGAAAGAAAACTGCAGCCATTATAGCAGGGCCGTGATGGGTCTCCAGTGCAAGGTGTGTTCATTTTCTTTCTTTATTTCACCCTTTTGCTATTGTGTTAATATTGTATTGACCAATTCCTTTCATTGTCTAGTTGATTTCATCGAAAGTTTCATCAAAGTTGCCATTGTAAAGGTGCAATTTCATTGTCAACTAGACAAGTTGTGTACCCTTGGGCGTGGAGTATTCCACGATCCTATACCATTGTCCAAAACTTTTCCTCCCTCGACCGTAGCTTCTAGCAATACTTTTATTATACTACGTGTTGATTATTCAATACGGCATTATTTCATTTCACACCTATAAAGTTGGGGGGGAAGGGGTGTTACATTTATTACTGAAGAAGTTTAGTTAGATTTGTTCATCAAATTAATGTGTTGAAGATTAGTTCTGTTTGAAAAAATCATCACCAAGACAGCAAAGTAAGCTGGTCCATATACGACATTTACATCTATCTAAAGAGACCTTTAACCATACCATGAGAATCCTTCTAAGCCAATATGAGAAGTGGCTGCGGTGCTTCCTACATGGGATAGAAAAGGTATTGGCTGCAATGAACATAGAATTTGTAGTCCTGAAGATGCTAATATCGAAAACAACAAGAGGAAAAGGGCAAAAGGCTGAGTTTTCATAGTGGCTGGCACTATCATGTAGACCCGAATTTCTTCTTTGGAATAATTCTGTTTTACCTACCACCTTCTTATTTACTGACTGACTTCTTTGTTCTACAAGTTTTTATCGTTTTTTGACGGTACAAATGGATAATCTTCAATTAGCGAATCTGATTAGAGTGGCCCTTTAGATTACAAATCCCTGTATTACGAGGATTACTATTCTAACACTGAAAATTGAATGTTGAATGTGAATATTAATATAAAATTAAGGCTATAATCACATCAACAATAATGGAGTTTGTGTCCTAATTATACATCTACTTTGAGTTGTTTGAATAGTATTTTTCACTATTATATGGCCCTATATTTTGAAAAGAAATGTTATTTGTATTTATTATTTGTGAACAATCAACACTCATATTTATCATTGAATGGGTTGTGAATTCATTTAATTTGAAACATCTCATTCAATAGTATATAAAAATGTATTAGTATCGTATTTATAAAGTATGATTACAAATAATATTAGCCTATTTTGCATCTATCTCGTTCGTACACTACTCGTTACGCTAGTCGCCCCGTGAAGTCTTCCCTTCTTGTTCAACCCCCGTGAAGTTTTGTGACAAATACGAAGAAATTGACTTTGGTTTTTCTTGGTCAATAATATTGGTTTTGGGCGGAGGCTTTGTTGTCAACACTTAAGACACAATTGAAAGCCCGTCAAACACATGAGTAGTGTTCAATATTCATAGCTATCTTTTGGGTCTTGGACTCTCGGCGTAGCCTACTTAGGTTAGAACAGCCCAACATAGTGGGGCTTTCGTAAGTTCACAACTAGAAGTAGGACCAAAAGAAGAGTACTGCCATTGATGTGTTGTGGTTTGGCTCAACTGGCAGTATCATATGCTCTAGTAAAAGTGCACCCAGGTTCGAGCCCCACTAGAGCCAGTGGCGGTGTGAACCCCTAAACCCCCTGACCAAAAAGAAAAAAAAATTCTTACTTTAAGAGTGTTAAAAAAAATAGAATTAATATAGGTTCATGAATGGATGCTCTTTTAATTAAAATTACTTTCCACTCAAAATTATTAAACAGTGTCATAATGTCTATTTTAAAACAAATGACACCATTTCAGGTTAACTTGCATGTCTCACTTTAAAGCACTCTACCCTTGATTCTTTTAAAACCATTTTTATTATTTGAACATAATGATTTTGATTAGCACATAGTAATCACAGTTAATAAATGTGAAGAACTTCAGTGATGCAAATGTCAAATCTACATATTGCCTTTATTTACACTATAGACTCATTCTTTATTAACATTGAAATATATACTTATTTAAAGTGGGGTCATTTAGAGTGCATGGTTGTCGTCAACATAAATGAAGGAATTCACCATGAATCTAACCTAATCACAATTTTCATAAACTAATTAATGAGTATGCATCTTAAAAGAAATGGATAGTAATGACTAACTTCGATTAGATTTCATATGATTAAATATCCTAAACTACCAGCTAAACTTGCATGCACCTTGTTGAGGAAACTCTTGGACCAGATATCGATCATTTACTCAGACAATAAAGCACTCTAGAACATATAAGTCAAACATGAGATTATTTATATTGTACAACTAAGTTTGTCCTTCAAAAAGTTTAAACAAATTTCCATAGAACTAGTATTGATTTTGCATGTAGTCATCCAAAAAATATAATTTCTTTCCTCCACTGCCAAAATAAATCCAAGCATTACTTTCTGTCAATAGTTCAGATTACTATAAATGGATAGAATCAATCGATGAGGTTCGAATAATTATATTTGTAAATATCATCAAGGGATAAATGATCGCCTGGCAGTCAAGTCATTAGGCAACTCTTGGCAGGGAAACCGTACGATGCAGTGTAGCGTGTAATGGTGAAATTGTCAACTTTGTGACTTCCTTAATACATACACTTAATTTTGATATAGTAATTACATTATAATTCAATTATATATTATTACGTTAATAAATATGTTTGAATTTTTTTACTCATAATTTGAATGATCATATAAATAAAATAATTTAATTAGATGATGGTGAAAAAATTTAATATGCTATCAGTGTATCCGGACCAAACTCACATTGGACCCAATCCAATCATGTTCATAACCAATCAAATTCTTATTCAATGACCATTCACCCAACTCTTCAGCATATAACATAAAGGCAAACATTTGTTTCATAATCTAATTAGCCACGTCATTATGAGGCGTTAAACTATTACACCGCCCCTCCTAAGTGGGCTTGACCACTATGAACTTGACTGTGGGGTACCATTCCAATTTTACCATCTAGTCTTACACCCATTTTGGTCTAACTGACTTGACCTTCTGAGAGTCTTCTGCAAGTATCACCCATTATGGGTTTCAGAAGACGTCCCACTCCAATGGCATGAAGACCGAAAAATTTCCACCTGTCGACTGTCTGAACAGCACTGAACCTCGGCAGGAACGGTATCAACATTAAACTAATAGATTTTTTATTTTATTTATTTTTTTCAAACTGTGTCGGAAGATAGATTGGCGTATGGTTACTGTTTGTTCCCAGCTCGTGGGAGGTTCTAATTACATTGCTACTTAGCATCGTACTAGCACGAATTTTATTAGCTGAATCGACGTATAACAAGATGAACCAGATCAATCGCTGCTATGATGCTCGGAATCTGAATGCAGCACAGTTTTCTAGTTTATGCACTTTCTGTACCGCTCTGATTTTAGATTTTCACTCCAATGTACCATTTACACCTTATAGTCTATATATATGGGTTCTAGAAGATATATCAGATCACAAGATATACTTGAGTAGTTCATGCATTTTATATATACACTACATAGAAATACTAAGGTGCACGAAGGGTAAGAGATCTCTTGCTCCATATCTCATCTAAAGTATGCATATAATTTTTTAATACAATTTCTTTTTCCCACTCTTTAACATCTAACGGCCAAAGTTCTATTAGAGCAATGACATATATATATATATATATATATATATATATATTAGTTAATTAATAAAGACAGTATGGTATTCGTGAATAAAGAAGGAATTATAATAGAAAGTACGTATAGCTAGCACATTGATTTGGAATGATGATTACTGAAATACCTCACATAAAGAGAAGGTACGTCTTGCATTGCATGTCAAAGAAGTTCAATATTGATGATCGAGTGGCTGGCGGATAGGACATAGTAATTAAGTAAGCAAGAATCAGTTAAAGGGCAACTCTCCTTTGGCGGATCATACGAACTAAAGATGCACACACAGATTAAACCAAGATACATATAATAATTGATGATTCATGCATGTGTGTGTCCTTTGTTGGATCTGCCAAAGGTGAGGAGCCCCTCAACTGGTTCTACTAATTCTCTTGAGTCGATCCTTCGATTCTCAAACAACGTTGGTGCATGGGCCAAAGCATGAAAGCATGCATCTCTGATGGCTTGTTGTTGATACTAATTTAATTAGCGAAGCGAGGCATTTATAATTGGCTTATGAAGTGGCATATGCTACAGGATATCCTTAATTTCATTCGGTGGTGCCTGCTTTCTACGCAGTACATGCAACGCTATCTTTTTATTTTTCTGAGATTCTTCTCGCTCTTTCTCTTTCTCTTTCGCTGTCCTTCCAACCGTGATTGAGAGATCGACGGATTGAAGAACACATAATTAAAAGGGTTCCAGTCGTGGCCACTGCCCACTGGTGAAGGGATTGCAAAAGGGCATAGATGCCTTCTTTCTTTCTTTAACCCGTAAGCTAGGAGCCTAGGACGACTTCGCAACAAAACCTTACCCGGATGGTTTATACCGTGTCATATTCTTCTTGATTTTTTTTTTTTTTGTTTTATTTCCCTCAATATATATATATTCTAATTAGAGTTTAGTTTGGATGGTAGTGAGTGAGAAAGCCAATTATTATAATTAATGAGATAATTAATATATGATTGAATAATAGTGTAAATTTTTTTTATATTTTTAGTATATGAAAATCAAATCATGATAATTATTCTAATTTTTAACTGTATATATCAAGGTATATATTTTATTATATGCATTTACAGTTGACTCACATAAAGGGTGATTGGCTGCCTGCCTGTTAGGTTCTGTTAATTGTGCCTATTAGCTGTCAAATTAATTGTAGTGAGGTATATCAACTTTTTAATATATTTGATTGTTTAAAATGTCAATTATTTCAGGACTAGGTAATACCTTTAAGATAACTTGTCATTGTGGTAATATGGACCATGGTGACTAGCACCATCCTCTTTTAGTTTTAGGATTTGTCATATATGTATATGTTTAAACTTACAATAGTGATTATGTGTTAATCATGATGTTACATATCAGTATCTTCTTCTAGGCAAACTTTGCTATGCAGTGAGCCACCGCATTCCCCTTCTAAACATTCTGATTCAGCTATACTGTTTTGTAAGCATAATTAATAGGCTCATGTACTATTAGCGAAATATGAGATTTACTTTTTTGGCTATTAACTACTAGCTACGCTTCTAATTAATTAGAGCTGGGGCTCCGTACCAAAACTGTAGAAATAATCATTTACGCATTTGTTAAGTTCTAACCAAATTTATCTCTAAAACATCTTTTAATATCTTTATTACTTTGCAAATTAAAGTACATGCATTGTTTGTTAAGTTTAGTTCTTTCAAATAATTTAACATTCATTTTCCAAAACAATGTTTTATTTCAAGTCTTGTAAATAAAGAAATTTATTATTAGGAAAACTTTACAATCACAAAGAATCGATCAAACTCAGAACCAAATTAGTTAGAAAATAAAAAGATGTTAAAATGTATTTGTTTGACCTCTTTTGATAGAAAAAACTAAAATGTTACTTTTAACCAAAAAATTTACTTTTTATATAAGCAGTTCATGAAACTTTTATTCAAAAGTTAAAAATAGATTGTTCTTCTTAACTTTTAAGTAGAAAATGAGATAATTTTTTTAATTAAGTAATTCATAAATTATTTTAGAACCTAAAAACGCTTAAACTTTAAAATGATTGTTTTTAATTATTTATTCAGAAAGTAAAGTACCATACACGAATTTTGAACACTTTAATAGAGCATTAAATAATCTGGGGTTAATTTTGGAACTTAATGAATATGACGATGACATGCATAGCACAATTTCAATCCGCCAGCAGATCTTTAGAAAGTGCATTCTATAAATTGTCTTCTCCAGGCAAGATTATTTTCACCAATGTTTGAGGAAAACATATATATATATATATATATATATAACATAAATGTAATCAGTATAAAATTTTATAAGCACGGCATGCAATAAATAAAATTTCAGTATAAATGGTATGTCATTAGTAAAGTCCATCCTTTACAATTAATTAGACGGGAAAAAAACATAATGTAAAATTTTGAGCATGATGTGTAATATATAAAGTTTCAAAATGGTAATTTACATCCTAGAAAAAAATCATTAGCATTCAATTCGTATGTGTGTGTGTGTGTGTGAGAGAGAGAGAGAGAGAGAGAGAGAGAGAGAGAGACGAGGCAACCATCGAATTTGAACAAGACAGCCTAAACAAGAATATATTAACTGCCAAATATTGATTTGATTAATACATCTGGTCCAGGGTCAACCTTTACAAGCTTCTCGTTGCTGCTTCCACTAGATCTTTCTCTGCCTATCGTTATCGGAGGCAAATAAAGTATTAGTAGAACTAGCAAAAAGAAGCTAACGGTAAGGACCCGTTCCATCATCATAATAAAATCAAAAGTTATGTTTTAATATTACAAAAAAATGCACGCCTACTTGCTTTCGACTTGTATACCCCCCAAGTCTCAAAATGTGCTGCAGGACACAAAGTTTCAGTTTGATCTTGATTCGCTGCACTGCCTCTTATCAGACGAGCGATATTTGACTTAGCTACTACCCAATCTAGTTTCGAGATAGTATACAACAAAAGAAGGCTCCAAATTACTCACCTTTTTGTTGGAATAATGCCAATGACATAACTCTAAACCCACAAAAAACAACTGTGATTCTCTACCATCGATTCCGGACAACCTTTTAAATCAAAGGTAGAAAAACAACGTCGTATTTTGTGATTGTAGAGTTGTGGCACTATTATTACCCTTCAACTGTACATCACCACGGTTTCTTCAGGGAAAAAAACATCATCTCATATTTTATAGTTTGTGGCTGTCACCTGATCAAATGCCCAGTCACTTATTATGCTTGGACATGCATAGAGATAGCTTATTTGTCATCATGCCCGAGCCATTTTTTCTTCTGGCTCTTGGCCTTTTCTGGATCAACAATCTCAAGAGCACCAAGAATGCATTTCCGGTATGAAAAATCTTCCATAGTCCCATCAGTTCGTTCTATGAAGAAGCAGCGTGTACCCTTGTATTTAGGATGCCATCCAACCTGTGAAAAGAAACCAAAAAAGGCAATGAGCATTTTACCAGGAGAATGAACAGAACTTTATTACATAAAGCATTTGACTAGCAAAAATTTTGACACGGCAACACAAGCAAAATTAGCACAAGCATCTCTTTCTTAATCTTAACAAAAGAAAGTGGATTGCATTTTAATGTTGAAATTAATTTTGATACATAGTCAATATAAAAGTGTTCCACACAAACATCCAATCCTATAGTATCATTAGATAAAGTATTTGACTCAACCATCCACTACCTTAGAAGTCTGATAATAGAAACATGTGATTGAACAATAATATAAAACTCATTTATACTGTCAGTGTATCAAAAGAAATCTCTTTAGTGTTAAACAATTTATCCTTTATCATAACTGCAACATCAATAATTATCAGGGGGTTTCCTCCATAAATGCTTCTTTGAACTGTTTTGCTGATAGAAAAGTGTAATAGTCAGCTGCAGACTTGCAGCTTAAATATATAAAACAAGATGTGTAAAGTGTTCCACTGTGGCCAAGCAATTTAAGGTCTTAATATCTTCACAATATATATATATATATATATATGTTTGTCTGCATCATTTTTATTTTGCTTTTTATAGGGCCAATTGATAATGCTAGTTTAGTTTGAAAACCTGTAACCAGAAAGCTCAAGATATTTTTAACAAATATGAGTAACTAAAATTTCAAAATGAAGAAAATAATTATATCAGATTTTTTGTTTTTTTTAAATATGGTAATGCTCAAAAGTTACTGTCACAAGAAACAAAAATGGAAATTCTCTTGCTATGTCGGGTAGACCATTGCTAATTACCACAAAATTTAGTAAAGAGGAAAAAGGAGAAGATTGTCAAGCCCTTTGGAGGCTGAGCAGACGTGGATTGACCAACATAGGCTTGTTTTAACGGCCCTACTAAATTCATCAAGTTCTATAATATATAGTTACCATGAAGTTTCTTACACAAACCAAAATAACATTTTCAAACACACCCCAAGCAGTGGTAATAATTTTATTCAGAGGACATATAGAAAATTTCCCCCATGTTGAAATTAATTTTGCTTTAGTTTAATACACATCACCTATACACACATTTGCATGAAGAAACAATGAATTTTGACTGCACATCCAAACATTCTTCACACAATCACACATACCTTGATGTGCTGTGGTCCACAGCCATACTTCTCATCTCTATGGGGATGAAAACGCAAAACTTTCAGCACAGTTAGAAAGTCCTTCTCAGTTAGTTGCTCATCAATTGAATACCTACATAGATGACAGCAAACAGTTGACCAATATTCAGCAAAATAGGATCCTTAATTAATCATGGTATGGGAACCTAGACAAACAAATACAGCAACTGCATCCCACCATCTATGCCTTGAGTTTAGTAGCAATACAGAAAACAAGCAAATCCTTAAACCGGAAGAAATAGATTTAAAAAGTAAACTTCCACAGAAAATCCAACCATAGAAATTAATTCCTAGCCTAGCTTTAAATTTTTCAAGAGTTCAGAAGAATCTAAATGGAACGGCCTTAAGCTGGAGCCTTGGTGGTATACTGACCAAACGGATAGAACCTCTCCAAAAGGATTTAACTGTAAAATTTTATGACCATTTGAAGTTTTTACTTCCTCCCCCAACCAAGAAACTATTCCTCAGCACTACCTACGGTTATAAATAGCATAAATTGTCAGAAATTTTTTAGCTATTTATACTAAACTGATGCAGCTGCAAAGAAAATGAGTTTTGTTAAGGAACATAACTCATGAGTTTTGAAAAACACAAGACAGAAGGGGGAAAAAATAATTTAATATTATGCAGCAAAAAAAAAAAAAAAACTTAAGTGGATGCACTTAATTGCAAGAAACTACCATGGATGGCAAAATAATACAAACAATCTTCAAGTTGTTCTCTTCAATATAATATGCATGCTATATACGCTGACGTAAACATCATTATGTAGAATATACAGTGGTTTATGCCATCAAATACACAACAAACCGTAATAGAGCATAGAAAGGCTATATGTGACCTGTCTTACCTGTTCAGTATGTTCCTTGATGCAGCAGTCAGCCTCTGAATATCATTTACAGTCACTAAATTTCTTATAACGTTTTTCAACTGTTTGCACCGCTTCAAGCCAAACCCACCATTTTTCTGCCTAAAATCAGAACTGCATTTGTCAGATGAATATTTGTAAGCCGCAGGGATACCAATCTTTTCATTCAGGTGATCAAAACTGGCTTCTAGCAGGTTATAAACATCTCCAGATTTAGCAAGCTCTTGTCCCTGAAAAAAGTAAGAGTTAGACCATTTTAAATGACAAGGTATTACATGTACAACTGGCAAGGTACAAGATAATTCTGTGCCATTTCCCTTAATCTTTCATTTTCCTTCCCCAGCCCAACCCCAGATAAAATATCCCCAACTACTCTGGTGCACTTCACATTGTTGCCAGACAAATGATGACCATGGTTGTGAAAATGAGGGAACCAAAAGCCATAAATTTGAACAACCTCAAATGATATACAAATCATTTTGGATTAAATAGAATGTAATCTGTATGGCAATTCTGCAAATGGCAACAACAAGAACCAAAAAAAAACAGAATAATAGGCCTATAACAAGCACAAGGAATTTTTTTTAATCAATGTGAAATGTACAATCAAAACCTAGCATAACTGACTGACAAATTCTTAAGTTCTTTGAAAATAGAACCATATTCATGATCCATTAAAACATGATCGGCAGTGAGAAATTTAGTACACAAGAAAACCAATAACTTTACCTTCACTGAATACATGATTTCAAACTGTCCGCTTGTCCCTAAGGGTGGACAGTTTCCCCATGCCAATGCATCCAGGATGCCCTGGAGATCATCCGTGATCCCAGACTTAGCAGATTTTATAAAGCAACTACCTGGAGTCTGCAATAAGATTCCATAATTAAACAAGAATCATAAAGGCTATCAAAAGCTCATATTTTGATAAATCATGAAGCATGTGACTGGAATCATAAACGTGAAAACTGACTGAAAAGCATGCTTGAACAAAGGGAGATGAGATAGATGCATGTTGTCTTTGCCGTGCCATGCCCTTTCCATTTAACCCTACAAACTGTCCACTGGCTGACAAACTATCAGCAACAAGACGCAAATGCTTGGGAAGGATTGCCTTGCCAGTATCAGATGTTGCAGATGCCAAATTCTACATTTAAGACCATATTCTAGTAAGTTGATACATATTGCCATAAATTTCAACTCAAACCTTAAAAAGGTGAAAATTTAAAAATACACACCTGGAGAAAATATTGCCACCCTGCATCGATTCCATGGGCTGAGCAGAAATGATTGATATTATCTGGGAGACTTCTTGTCCAGTCAATCATATGCATTATCTTGAGACAATGATTTATGAGAAAACCCCAAAATCTTCCACCGTTATTGTCACCAGACATAGTAACCCTCAAATATAGTTCACCAGAAGAACCATTATGAGAATTTGATGATTTGGGCAGATTATTCCACAGAATATCGACCTTCTTGATCTCCAGAAATCCTAAAGAGCATTTCAGAAATCAAGATGATGGCTGTAAATTTGAGCATATTTTACCATAACAGGCATTACATATGCATGCATGTTGCAAGCAGGATGTAGTAAAATCAGTTGAAAAAAAAAAACTTTATGAACAAAAATTTATCTGCCCAGGTCACACTTCTGTCTGGTTCTCATTACATCTATGCTTTTAACTCCGTTACCCAAAAGACCAAAACAAATAATTCAGTTTAACACTCTTAACAGCAAAATCAAGAGTAGATTTTTTTCTAACAAACATGAAGTCATAGGAGTGGATATGACTATAAAGAAACCTCAGAAGTCATGTATGCAGCAAAAACATGCTTTTCAAGAATGTCGCAGTCATATATCTGCTTATCAAAGTAATCTCTAACTGGCTCATGAGCAAATCAACATACAGAACTACAAATGGATATGTAGATAGATCACTTCCAACCTTTTATAGCCGTTCCTAGAAGTAAAGGTATCATCGAGTCTCGAACAGCGTCAAGTTGTATGGGATTAGTCGAGTTTTCAGCAACTGTGACAATAATGCAATCATCACCCTTTCTTTCTTTATCTGTAGAAGTATCTTCACCTCCCTTATCCATGTAACCGACAGAACACTTCCTGCTATTCCATTGTCCAAGTCAACATGGATGGTAAAGCTCCAAGCAAGAATAACAATTAATGCAGAACATGGCAGAAAGATGATATAGGCAGTTTAAATTATATTTTTGATGAAAAAAGAAATCTCTTTAAGACAAAGTAAAAAACATAAACTATTTGCAAAATACTTAAACCATAATTTTAGACTATCTCCTAACTTTAGTCTACAACCACTTCTAATTTCTAATCTCTCTTCTCTTCCTTTCTATTATTTGAAAACTTCTCTCTAGTCTGCCAATAAACTGTAACTCAAGTGACACCTCCCTTAGTCTTAATGACTAGAGGGTTGAGGTGGTTTGGGTAGGGGCTCAGTTCTCCATAGTTTTGTAACTTGGATCAGAAAACTGTAGTTTTATTTAGTGTTGTACCATGAAAAGTAGCCGGGGAAAGAAGTACAATTGTTGAAAGGCAGGAAACAAGTAGATGATTTTTTCAATGTACCAAAAAGAAGGGAACAAGTAAAACTCCCAAATTGTTTTGACTTAATATCCAAATATCAGGCATAATAGGAGCAATGAAAGCATTCTGGAATCATGACATAATGAATTAACAGGTGCAACATCCTTGGATGTGGCTTATTGCCTATCTGGATTAGTGTATCCTACACAGCACGCACAACAAAGAAAATATACAACTCAGAGATAGCAGACAGTGTTAGGAATCAGAATGATGTAAAGCATCAATAAAACCTTCATGAACAGTAAACTTAGGTGATGTAACAACTACTATTGATTTAAGTGCCAGAACAAAAGAAACTTACTTGCTTGCTATTTTCATACTGGGAAAAGAGAGTTTTGATTCTTTTCTTAGCAAATCACATCTCTTCTTAAGAGAGTGAATGACGGAACTCACTTTCAGGTTTCTTCTTTGAACAATTTCCCTGTCTAAATGAAAATGGCAAAGCCAAGGGCTGTACTTCTCCTGGTTGCAGGAGTGTGGAGTGAATATTATCATGACAGTAGAAACGATGTCTGAGAACATCATTCTTTCCAAATAATTCTTCACATCAAAGGCTGCATACTCAAGCCCATATCTCCGATTACGAAATTTGTCAGACAAAAATAAAGACACAGTCTGATCGCCACTTCTTTTCTTTGAACCACACTCCAGAACATTTTTCAAATTCAACAAAGGTGATGTTTCAAGCAGACTAATTGGTTGACCCAAAGCACTGTATGCAGCTTCAGAAATTGCACAAGCAGAAAGTGCTCCCACTGGTTCACCACCAATAGTAGTCTCTTGGAGACAGCAATCAGCAGATGAATCTTCACCAGTATCATAAGAAAACTGAACAATTTGATTACCATATAAATTTCTGACTGTTCCATCATATGCATCAATCAGATCACGCATGAAAAACATAAGTCTACGTGTCAATGTTCCAGGAAGGTCTGCATTATCACTGAAAGAGCTATCACGATTTGTCACTGAATGAACAAAACATTCAAGTGGATTCAACCCAGTCAGAAAAGAGCTTTCAACAACAGCGTATGGGATGTAAGATTGAACAGATTCAGAAGTACCAGAAAACATCTGTATTGAATCAAGCCCTTTTTCATTATTCCAAGCAGCACATGACAGTTGATGGGGAATTTTGTACGACAAGCGAACCAGGGAATGTTGCAGACCAAGACACATGGAATGTTGCACTAGTTTCAGTAAATTACCCTTGCTTCCAGCCTTAATCATAGCAAGGAAAGAATTGCCCTTACTTCCATATCTATCAGCTAAACTTTGAATATTGCGAAAAACCTGTCTAAACGCATCAACTGACCCTTGACTGAGAGCAGCACATACTTGTCTTTCATAATTCAGACGAACCACATCAGTCATAGCATTTTCATTTCCTTCAACATTTCCTGCCAGAAAGTCACGATAGTAATCTACCAACAACTGTTTGTAATTACATGCCTGTTCTACTTCTTGTAAGCCGTAGGAGATTTCCTCCATCATATTTTTCCGTGCATAGGGGTCAGAAGCAAGGTACAAGTCTGTGAGTGACACTGTAAAACCGGTCATAGACAACCACTCACAAAGAACTTTCTGCGCAGCATACAAAAAGTCTAGAGTTTTCCCTTGAAATTGTTCCACAAGACTCTGGAAAACATTACATTCAGAATCACGTAACCAACCAGAAACCTCAGAAGAAGATACAAGCTCGCCATTTCTGACCAAAACACCATTTGAATGAAAAGAATAGTCAAAGTTAGAAGGAAATAGCATGCTGAGCACTTGCTTGCCAGTCCAAATTGAGGTATCACTTGAAGGAGCTTTAACAATAGCAGGAAGTATTAAATTATGAGGGCAAAACATCTGAAGCTGCTGCATTTGGTAAACATTTAAACGGACCCCATCTTCCATCAGCAAGTGAGCAGCAGTTAAACTATCCTGAGAAAGCGAAAGCAGATTTCTACCACTTTGCCCATTAATCAATTGTTTATCTAAAGCAACCAGCTCATTAAGCTCAACTCTCGCAGCAACCGATTGTGGAATATACCCATGAAGGCAATCACCATCAAAATCCCCACGCAGTGGGGAACAACAGAGCGGGTTGATAGATACCGCAGAAGATATTGGAAGAACTTTAACTGAGAGAGCAATCATTGAATGTTGATGTATGGAAGGCGGCCTATTTATCAAAACTTTATCGCCATCAACAAGAGGCCTATAAAACATGTCTCCTATCTGAAGATCCTCCTTTTTGTACAGTATAATACGACTACCCTTTCTGCTGACCTTTATCTGTCCCTTCTCTATCATGCGTACCTCACAACAATCAAGCAGTTTTTCCCAATTCTGCTTGTTCACACACTCAGAGACCAGCAAACTTTCTGCAATTTGACAAGGTATACCAATTTCATCAAGCTCAAGGTCTGGGTCACCAACTACTACAGTACGGAATGAACTATCATTGCGTTTTCCAAGAACCACATCTTTCATCCATCTCGAACCAGAGGAATTGCAAGCATTTTCTGCATTTTTCCTTTGCCGGATATCAGCAAAAATATCACTAGGTGTTTTATCAGGATTTAGCTGCATTTTGAAAGTTGAATCATATGAAAAACACAGCACTAAAGTGAAACAAAAATAAAGGAAGAAACGGCTGAGAAGCTTGCCTTAGAGATCCTCAGGCAATCCAAAACACGAGAAATTAACTCATTAGAAGTACCCCGGAAATCAACCAATTTCTTGCAAGCCCTGGTCCTGTCATCCTAAAAACATTTAACCAGATAGAGCACCATATCAGCTTATATGGACCATACCCTAAAAAACATTGGAACTCATGTGACTTTATGTGACAGCTTATATGGATGCTGATGAATACCACGAAGGGCAGATGAGGCATTTGCCTCAGTGGAGTTTTCCTCAGCTAGCCAACTGCAGGAGTTAAGTTTGACTCCCATGTGGCGTAAATATGCCTCATTCCCCCTCCTCAGGACCAAAAAAAAAAAAGGAGTGCATCAAAGGAGAAAAAGAAATATACTTACAAAACTCAACCGGTTCGCATTAGAACATGCATGCATGACTTCTGTCACGCGATGGCAATTTGGTGTCACCGGGAAGCAATTAAGACGAAGCAAATCCACTCGAGGAACAAATTTTTTCACAAAATTTGGATCAACATCATTCAACAAATAATGAACCTGAAACCAAAAGAAAAATACAAAAAAGACATATTAGTACAGCGCAAGCAGAAAAGCATGGCCTCAAAATGAAATTGACTCAGAAAAATGGCTCTAAAATCACATCAAAATCAGGGACCTTGCAAGAGGGGATTTCTTTCCAATTGGAGGAATGGAATGCTCTATCAGCAAGCTTGTTTTCCAGTCCCTCCAAAAACACATCAAAAGATATTTCTTGATGTGGAATGTCACATAATTATTATGAACCAAGTAACCAAAATCTGAATCCCAATATTTGAGTGGACGATGCATGTATTTCTTTTCAATCAAATCCCATTCAAGATTCAAGATCAGATATATAATTGTACCTCTCTTGTCCACATTGTTGTAGACACACTTAAGATTTATATAAATTTCTTCAGACTAATCATATTTGCATATGCTAAATAATTTGTATACATTTATGTGACTCAAATTTAAGCTTTGAAGCAGCATGTTCATTGGAGGCACTGCTAAGCAGTTAAACTGAAAATAGAACTTAGCCCCATTCTTTAATCCTATTTAACATGATACGATTACATAAGGATACTAATAACCTTCTAGCAGTGATTGAATCTGAATAAAGTGAACTATCATAGTATCCAGACTTTGTTAAGGCGGGCAATGCTACCTGACTAGGTGATAAAACCCTTCTATTTGATTTGATACAACTTTCTTCTTGTTGAGCATCTGCAGGAATAAAATCCCAATAATCCGCAGGTAATCTTTGCCCCAAAATTTTCTTCGCCTTTGAAGACCTTTCATTTATTTCAACAATAATTGCAGTTCTTCTGAAGAGATCATTGGAGGAAACTCTGAATTTCATTGTTGGATAAGTATTTCCCTGTTTAATGCACAAGCAGTCTTGAACAGCACACAATAGAAGAATAAAAAAACGAAAGCAAAAAAAGAAATTTATTTTAGAAGGAATCAATGAAAATGAAGCCACACAAACTTACAGAACAATATCGGCATCCATAATGCCGCTTGGTTCCAAGAATTAATTGAGCACCCTGTGGGAAGACAATTGAACTCTTGATAGGGAGCAGATAACTAGGAAATAACATAAATGCGTGTACAGGCCAACCAAAATAACAACAAAGAAACATGCATGAAAAAATATCTAGATAAATTATAGAATAATTTCTTGGAACTTCCAAAAGCAAAGACCACAGGGCAAGCATCCCATATAACTTAGAAGGTGGGAAATAGTTGGGAAGTAAATTAAAAGATCCAAAAAGGTTTTCATATGTTCTTAGCATCCCATACTAGGAAGTAAGCTCATTTTCTCCATATCATGCTGTCTAGTTTTTGCATGCTTAAACAACTGGTTATTGCATTAATTTTTACCCCTGATGTGGATTTCTATTTTCTTTTATGATTGAAAACCATATTTGTGTTTTCTTTATTAATAAAACAAAAAGGAACAGGTATTGATGGGCCAAAAAAGGAAGGAACCGAGTGGAACAAAGAAATGGAAAAAAGCTACCTTCCCCTTGTTTGGAATACTAAAAACGGAATAGAATGAAAATCTACCACCCTTGCTTTGGAACAAAACTACAAAGCAAGGAAATGGAACTATTTTATTTTCTAAACCCAATATAACTATTAGTTTCCCAACTTTGGGGAACAAACATTGGCTCTTGGAAGGAAATAGAGGGTTAGATCAACTTGTGTTACTTTCATTTCTTATCTACTTTTAAATTACCAGAGAAGGGAACTTGTTTCCTTTTCCCTCATTCCTTTTCCATTCCACTCAATACCTATTATCCAGACAAATTGTTAAGGGAAATTTTCAAAATCGAATTATTGGTATAGAGTATTTCTGGCTAATCAAAAATTATCTACTCAACTAATCAACATTGTTTCAAGAGTTGCTAGTGTGTGGTTACTTATTATAGAGTGAATCTTTGATCCTTCTACACATGCAACAAAGAAAACCCTTCAGAGAATTTTTTTTGCTTTTGACAAAAGACCAAGAGCATAAACATACAGTTAGAACAAAAAGAAAGATAAATAGAAAACACAGGAAGTAATGGAAAAATAGTTGTAGTGCAAGAGAAAGCAGAATCAAATATACCAAAAACTTAAATTTTATCTCTTTAAAATGATTAAAACAAAAAGGTGAACTAATGGTTTGTTTAGTTAGTAAAACAAATACACACACACACAAGTCAATTTTGTTGCCCTTAGCAAAATGAGAGGCCGAATGAAGTACGTTAACAGATGTTAGATCCCCCATTTGATTCAACACAGGAACCTGCCAAAGAGGTCCCTGTAGCATACATTCACCTCATATACAATTGCAACTGTCAGGCATTGGCAAAAAACCAGTCACTTAATTCAGAACAGAAATGTTATTTGGCAGCATACATTCAAGCATTGACGCTCCAAGTCAGTATCATAAAATCTCACCGCTCACATCTCATCTTTAAAACTTAGAACAATGTGAGCAATTCGTTAAGGGTGGATTAGGTAATGCTCTTCGGCTGAGTGCCTGGCTTATGAAAAACGTAAGTCAAGCTTTTCTGTTTGGTAAACCAAAAAACTGGGATGCTTTTGCTCTTGGCTTTTAAAAGTCAAAGGTGCTTTTGAAAGCATGTCATGGGATGCTTTTCAAAGCTGGCTTCTACTCTCTGAAATTCAAAAACATTCAAAAGACTAATATAACCCTTGAATTTTAATAAAAATCCAACCTTATCCTTCCATTAATTAAGGCTTTTAAATTTTATTCTTCCCATAAATATTTATGCCCATTATAGTCATTGTATATTTTGAGAGCAATAATATATTTACCAAACACTACTTCAATAGCTCCTACTTATTGAGAGCAACTTTTGCACTATTTTACCAAACGGTGCTACTATAGCTTTTTGAAAGCCCAAAGAGCTCAATAGCTTTTTGAGAACCACAGCAATACCAAACCAAGCCTAAATAAATTCTTCACTCCACCTCCAAGTAGGAAAAATAGAAATGAAAAATATAAGAGAACTTGTGTGTGTGCTCTTGCTGAAGTAGACGCTTCGTATTTTAAAATAAATACCAATGAGATTTGATATGAGGAAAAATGGGGAAAAGATCAAGTTCAAGGATAGATTAAATTTTGAAATAACCATTTTCATGTAAAACTTTTATTGATCCTCTTCCAGTTTGTATTTATCTCTGATAAACAGTCAATGAAAAGCATTTTACACTATCAATTAGCCGCATGCCGCCGCCTAATGAAAGAAGAATTTAAAAACCTTAAATGCAAAAAACTTTAGTTACTAAAACCTAATGAGATGTGACACCATTTTGGATGCTTAAATTGTCAAGAATTTTATGCAGAGGAGTGATCAAATTTGAAAGATGGTACATTTGCTATGAAAAAACTGTTTAACATATCATACAACAATGAGTTAACATCGGGCCCTTGTCATATATAAAATTGTTTATGCTAGCAATATGCATGATCAATGCACATCGTTAGGTAATAAAGGGTTTTCACTTAAAAGTTTATCAATAGTCTTTAAAATAGATGGTACCATATGGCACTTCGATAATACAAACCTCTTTAGTTCTTTACAACAGCAGCAGACCAAAACTAAATCCAAATTAAAATAACAAAATCAAATTGACAGTATTAATATTTGGTAAAAGTAAATGGTAGCTGACCTTTGTCCATCGAATAGATTTACATGCAGGACAGATTTTGTTCAAGAGTTGTGCAATCTCTGATAGAAAATACGGATGGGGAATGGAAATAGGAAATTTAATTACTCCATTATGACCTGAAATCAAACATTAATCATTTAGAATATTTTCAAGTAAATCTACAAATGATCATAACACAAAATCCCTAGACATAATTTTCATAAAATATGTCCATCCATACCTTCACAACAATTTCTATCTTTAGTACCACAAGTGCTGCACTCTTGAGATGGATTTGGAAGTCCCAAATCAGAACAATTGACCTGCCCAGCTGTGGTTATCTCCAAAGTTGAGATCTTGTCCTACAGAGATGAAACTAATTAACACCCAATACATGGTTAATAAATTACAAGGCAATCAGAAGAAATCTGAGATTGATAATCCATTATGCATAATGGGTTTTCTCATTTAAAAGGCAAGCAAACCAGATGCACTCAAACAAGGACGTTCTTATGTTCAATGCCCTCCACTCTGTGTTAGTGCATGCCATTGGATATATCCTACCACAATATGCCATGTTCATTTTAGATTTATCTCAACGCCAACAGGCATTCACAATACGGAAGATAAGTGCTTTGGTTAAAAATTGCCTCAGAATTTGCATTTTAGGCTTTGCTGTGGGAAACATGCGGGCAGATAGTAACAGTGAACTAACACCCCGAAGAATATGTAGAAAGCTGATATAGATATAAGATCAAGAAAATACTTAACTAGATCTGCCTCAGATAACACGTCAAACTTTATTCCGGTTATGCAACCAGCTGGAACATTTTGCTCGTGAAAGAGGTTTTCATCCATGGGACTTGGTAATCTTGCACAAAGCAGAAAATTTCAAGCAGCCTGTTCATTTGCAAAGTATTGACAAAGCATACATGAAATGAGCTCAAAGAATAAAAAAGTAAAATAATGCACATCCATATTGTCTAAACCTGAACTGGTATGTTTACTTGGTCTAGGTTACATGGATATGGGTACAAATACCAATGTCAGTACACGTTTGATAAATTTTCTAAAATCTAGGGTCCTGGCATGAGATGATATATCATATAAAACTACAAGAGAAAAATAAACAATCAAATATTAAAACCAGAAAGGCAAATATCTTTCTCAACATTCTAAACCTATCTTCCAAAATGTTCCATAAAGTATATCCTGCAAGCAAAAATACTCAAAAGAAACACGGAAATTGAAAGGTGAAGAACCAAATTGTTTTAATTAGTCGCAAACCAAATAAATTGGTAGCAAAACTATCAATTTTGCGTTGACTGACTTGTACTTGAGTCCTACCAGTTCATTGTGATGGGCAGATGCTTAACGACAATGCATCCAAACAATTTTAATAGCAAAATATTTAAAAAGAAAAATTTGTGCCCAATACATATTCATATGTACAGCATACGCACCAGCACCAGATAAGTATAAAGAAATAAGATATTCATATCAATGAGGAGCTAAATTATTGATGGAGAGGCTTACTGAAACAGATATTCATGTTACAATCATTGACGAAGGAACATCAAATTCCCTTAAGAGTCAAAACAGAAATTCTCTAGGTGTCTTATCATGTCATTAATCAGGAAAATACAATAAAATTCCAAATTGATTGTATTTTATACAGTGACACTGAGAGAAAATCATTATTGGAGGAGGAAAGACCAAAAAAAACTCTGCTTAAAGACGGTATCGAGACTATAAAAACCAATGTCACGGGGAACATAGAACATCCAGCATTAAGATTAAATCAAATATACCAACAAAAAGGAAGGAAAAAAAAAAAGGTTCAACAAAGTTATCAACCAAAACACACAAAAACACACACAGAGCTGGTTATATCAACGACGAGATGTCACACAGGTTGCTTCCATAATCCCGATTAACAAAGATTCCAGAGCTAAAACAAATTGATTAGCATTAGAATCGAAGAAAACCATTAGCAACGAATGAAGAGCTAAGGCACATTGCCAGAAACACCATTCAGAAAACCTTCGAAAGCACGATCATGTAACATGCAGAACATGATCACGCGCATTGCAAAAAAACGCAGCTACGAACGAACCGTTTTCGTCGCAGCTCGAAAAATAGAACCGATTGATCAATGAGTTTCCAGAGAAACAGAAAATCAAAGAAAACGAAATCAATAGTCCAAAACCGATAACGAAAAGAGAGAGGGAGAGAGAGAGAGAGGGAGACAAGGCGGTCTTACTCACTGAGTGAGAGCAACGGAACGAATGCGGAGAAACGAGAGACGAAGGTCTCAGTCAGTGGCGAGCTGCGTTGAAACGCGCGCGCGCAGAATCGCGTCGGAGAGAAAAGCGCGTTTGGGGCGTTTGGAGAAGGAGAGGGAGTGAGGGAAGGGACGGGGGCACTGGCACTTGAGGGAGTAAGTAAAGTGAGTGAGCACGAGACAAACGCCGAGTGAGTGAGAGAGTGAGCGAGTTCGCAAACAGAAAGGGGTAGAACTTGTGACTTGTGAAGACCGAGGCGCCGAGGGAGAGAAAAAAAGGTCAGTGCTTTTCAGCTTGTCCTCTTCGTGGGGCTGTTATATAATTCAACCCTTCTTTTCATTCATATTACCATTCTGCCCTTGCCAACTCTATTTCTCTTTCTCTCTGCACCCCTTCTCTCTCTTTCTCTCTTCTCTCTCCTATTTGTACCTAGATCAGTTTTTTTTTTTTTCAAGGAAAATAATGGCATGCTTGATTTTAAATTTTAATTTTTTAGTCTTTAAATTTTATGAAGAACATACTGGAGGTTATAAAAATTATAAAATTTAATTTTTCAGCTTTTTTTTATTTTTAGTATTTTCATTACAAAATTTTAAAAATTAAAAAATAAAAATAAAACTTGAAACGAAACAGACTATAATATTTCACTTCAAAATGTTGATTTTTTATGTCACGTTTATTTTACCAGTATTAGATATCTTTTTAGTCCACACTCACTCAACTTACAACACTTGATTGTCCAATGGTTAGTAAAGTTGATGTTAATGAGACTTCTAGTTTTTTATATTACAATAATATTGTTTTTTATGGGTATCCAGTTTGATTTACCATCAAATCAAATATTTAAATATTAGTATTAGGGAAAAGTCTATAAAATCTCCTTTAACTTTGATTCATATGCACTTTAGCCTTGTAACTTTAAAAATGTAACATTCGTGTATGAGGAAGGGAGTGACAAAAAAAAGGCACAAACAAAGAGCAACTCCTAACTTCAAAGCGGGGGATACATAAATGCACCAATTATACACCAAAATTGAGAGGGATCATGAGGCCGTATAAGTATAGGACTATATAGTGGATGATGACTATATGAATTGATTGATACTACCTATACTAACAAAATGCATCTTTTTTCAGCCCATCACAAAAAACTCCACGGTTAAGTGTGCTTCACTTGGAGCAATTTTGGGATGAGTGACCTGGAAAATTTTCCCAGGAAGTGTGTAGGTGAGGACAAAGTATGGAAAGACGTGTTGGTTTCTCATGATAGTCGTCAATCCATTAAGCGTGGATGTTACAAATGGTATAGAGCCTGCATCTCTAAGTGTGGTTCAGGAATGACCAAGGAGCTGGTGGGCATGTAACACCTGGTTTACGAGGCGGAGTGATCGTCAATGCAAAAAAGCACAAAGAGCGACTCACGGGCTTCAAAGCAAAGGAATACATGAATGAAACGATTACACATCAAATGAGAATGATCTGAGGCTATAGGTATGGACTATATGGAGGATGACTTATATGAATTGATCAATACTACCTATACCAACAAAATGCATCTTCTTTTTGGAACTCATCACGAAGAACTCAATAGTTAAGTGTGCTTGACTGGACTTTGGGATGACTACCTGGGAAGTTTTCCCAATAAACTTATGAATGAGGATAAGCACGTTGAAAATCTGTTTATTTATAGAGTCAATCCATAAGTATTAAGGGATGTTGCAAAAAGTATATAAAATAATCCTTAAATTTTTTAATATATGCACATTAATACAGTATGCTAATAGGTGTATATTTTTTTACGTGAAAAATCTAAAAAAATCTTTAAATTTTGTATCTATATGCACTTTTATTTATTTTTTTAATATGTGAGGTTTTCTAATGAAAGTGTAGAGCCTACACATAATGAAATTGTATATCCACACATGCAATTTTTTATCAAAAAAATTGTAATAATATGCACATATAAAAAAATTTAACAATTATTTTGCATTTTTCAAAGTAACAAGATGAGCCAAAATTGAAGGGAGTTTTTTAGACTTTTATCTATTATTAATTAATCTTTTGAAAATTTGTTCAATATAGTTTTTATTACTATTATTAATTCTCTCTTCACTGTACCCAGCTTTATTTACCATCGAATATTTTAATATTATTATTAATTACTCAGATGAAAAACTGTTCAATATAGAATTTATTATCATTTAATGTTTTATTATAAAATGTTGAATTTCTTAAGGTTATGCTTTCATTATAAGTGTGAAATATTTATTATTAATTATTAGTCAATTGAGAAATATTAAATACTATTTAGATTTTCAACATATTAAATACTTTCCATTGTAATTTAATATACTAGCTTTTATTTTATACAAATTAATCACCTTAATAAATCCCTTCAAATTAATAATAAAATAAAGAACATAAGCTAGGGCATTTAATGCTGAATCAATTCAAACAAAATTTCAGAAAAAAAAGGATAAAAAAATAAAAAAAATATTGAAATTAATAAAGTCAGATTTCTCTATTTAGAAATGCTATCTTTTTTTTTTCCAATTACTTAATCCTCCTCCATTGCTCATTTTTAGAGGTGCAAACAGGTTACTTTGGATCGAATTTTAGTGAAATCTAAACCAATCAATTTTAATTGGATTAATTTGGTTCAGTTTTTTATTTGTTTTAACAAATCCAAACCAACCCAATCCAATCAAAATCAGATTGATTTTATTTGGGTTATCAGGTTAAACTAAAAAATAAGAAACTTTACATCTTAAAATTATTTTTTTATCCTTATAACACTTAACAATAGTATAAAACTTAGTTATGATATAAGTAATAAAATGTAAGTACATAAGTCCTTTATACAAATATAGGCACATATGAAAAAAAGGACTTTATTACTAAAGACTTAACCACAATATTTTGAAAGTTTGGACAGAAATAAAAAAAATTAATTAATTAGGTGCTGGGTGGGATATTTGGATAATCAAGTTGAAAAATCATAAATTCGAAAACTAATAATTGGTTTGGATTTGTTTCAACGAAGAATAAATCGATGACCTAACCAAACGGAATTAATGCCATTAGTTTGTATTGGAACCATTCACTGCACCACATGTGCATGCGCTGAGAATAGTGTGAGACATGCACAAAAATATACTTTATGCAAAGAATGCGGATGTTTTACCCTTTAAAAAAGATCATTATCTATAAAAATGTTTTAAAGCAACATTTTGCTACAACTTATCCTATTTTTATATATATTAGGGAAAATCGTGAAATGAGGGTCTCATGATTTCAAGTTGCACATAAATCATTAGACACTCTCACGATTTCAGGGTTTTTAAAAACACGGAGAAATTGAGAGGGCTTCATAAAAATTGTGAGACCCCTTTGCAATTTTTGTGTGTTTTGCATCTATAAGAGGAAATTGTGGAGGGGACCACATTCCATCACTTTCTTGATTTTCATTCATTTTGAAGCATAGAGAGTTCTTTGAGAGAAATTTAAAGTGGGAGTTCAGAGATAGAGATGACACAAAACAACCTCTATTGTAGATCGTAGTGATAAATTCCATCTTCCAGCAAGATTCAAAATATACTAAAATCATGAGCATATGCCACGATTTCTGTGCAAATTAAAATCATGAGAAACCCTAATATATATAAAAACGAGGCAAAATTGTAGCAAATGTTCATGTAGGACATTTTTGGAGATAATAATTTTTTCATTTTAAATAGGTAAAATATCCCAAAGAATATTTATGCATATCTCTTTTTTATTTATCAAGTCTGTCATGTATTGCTTCTTCTAAATGCATGCGTTAATATTTAATAAAATAAAGTTGAACTTTTGTGTATAGTTAGATTTACTATGAAAATGCTTGAGGCTGTGCAATTATAAATGACTCCAATTGCTAGTCGAAACATCAATTGCAGAATTATTATTTTAATTTAATGGGATTCATTTCTATTTTCAGATGCCTCAAATTAATAAAACTATAATCATATTATTGGATCGAACACTTACTACTAGATCAAGATTATAGATATTAATTAGGTATAACTTATTTACTTAATATTATCAAGTATCAACTTCTAACTTCAACCATATGGAATTTGTTGAAGTAGGACCTGGCCCACAACCAACAATCCTCCTCATAGCACCTGTCATCCACAACCCATGCCTTTTTGGGAATAATCAAACCTACAACCCAATCTAACTACGACCAACCTACAACCCACATCTCTTCCCAAAAACTACCAGCAATACATGCCTTTTATGGGAATTGAATATGTGAACATAACTCTGATGCCACTGTTGGATCAAACGCTCACCATAAGTTGAAAGCTATAACTATCAGTTTATTACCAAACATCAAAGTTTGATTAAACTTCAACTTCATCTAGGCCGTCAAAGCAAGATGTCAGCTCACAACAACACATAACTAAATTCATGAAATAATACACAACATTTAATTGATTCAGTATTTTAAGATTTATAAAGTTTGAATAGTGACTGAGCTCTAACTCAAGTGACACCTCCATTGGCAAATCCAACCTGATCAAGACACTCATGGTAGGAACGAAAGTGAACTTATCGTAGTTCTCTCTTTTCCCTTAACATCGAAATATCTTCCTTGAAAAAAAAAAAACTAGGGAGAAATAGGGGAATTGAAAATTGGTGAAGTTGATAACTATAAATGTTATTTTTGTTCTTTTATAATGTAAATTTTAAATACGATTAATAAATTTTTGTTATATTCTCTTATTAATTATCCAAGCAAACAAAAAATGAACTTTATTTTCTTCCCTTTCCAACTCTTTCCTATTACTTCTGACCTCTTCTTTTGATGAAAAAACATCTAACACAATACTAGTTTATAATATCTGTAACTTAAAATTTTATTATTTTTTATCAAGAATCAATTAAATCAATTTAGTTTTTGCTTAAATCCTATCCAAATTGAACCACAAATACCTTTAGATCAAGGCTTCAATCCCACCTGCCTATCCTTTCCCGTTTCTTTAACACTATTATCAGCTCCTTAAAAAAAAATCTAATATTTGAGTATTATAAAAAAAATTAATATTAAAACAATTTTAATTATGACAGGGAGATAATCTATCTTAATTAGGAAATTTTAAATACCAATAGTCTATATATAAAAAGAGTAATTCTATAGCTAGAACTTTATATAGAATATATGATAGTGATTGGATTAAATATAATGGTAGGATCCATGTGTTTATTCAAAAATCATCAATTATGTCATATCATGAGAATATATGTCTATTATTTTTATATTAAAAATAAAAGTAAATAATAGATATACATATATGTAGGGTCTTCGCTTTCGGGTTACATTGCTAATTACTTCATTCACTCATGAGTCGCAGCAGCATCTGACCACTATTGTCTTTTGCTTTGTTTGTTTTGAATTTTTTATCTTCTTGTTCCCGAAATCCCGTTCATTTCTATTTGTTAACTATAATACTTTTTTTCACCCTGTAACCGTTTGGCTTTCAACGTTGATTTTCTGCACGTTGTAAAGACTGCCAAAAACATCCACACCCTACAATTATCACATGAAAGAAAAAAGCATCCTGAGATTTCAACAAATGAAGCAAACTTGTGCCCCCTCAAAAGAAGCAAAGCGTAACCTTTTTTTCTTATTATTTTGGAAAAATCAGATGATACCCTTTTTTTTTAATAAACAAAATCAGATGATACTATTCGTCTATGTATTTGTTCATCTCATATGTTCCAATTTTTCTTATCATATTCTAAGTAAATTGGTTCTTCATCAAATTATCAATAAATTAAAATAAAATCTAGATGATGTTATGTTTTCCCAATCAAATTTAAAATATTTATATTCATTTATTCAAAATTGCAGATACTCTTAAATGTAATTTTTTTTCTACTCTTTCATAACTCTTCCTTTTTAATTTCATAAAGAATCTAACGCTGATTGTTAATAAAAAAAAATCTATCACTTAATATAATAAACAAAGAGTTAAAATAAAATTGTATGGAACTCTTTATAATCTAGGATTCTAAAACCCTTGCATACCCATATGGATCAATGATAAAGATCCAGGTAGATTTATTTATGCAAAACTCGTGCATTGCATGAGAATTTTTAAATTGTGAAGATAAAATATGCTTACATATCGATGAGAATTTTTTATCACCAAATGATGTTATTTTTCATATTTCTTTAATTATTTATTGTCTCATGTAAAGATAAGAATAAAAATAAATTTAAAAATTAATAAGTTATCAAATATACAATACATATCTTTCACGTTAATTAATAATTTGAATGACAGGGAAAGAAACATAATTTAGGACAAAAGATTTCCATCCACTTACATATATGCAATATATTTTCAGCATAATTAAATGAACAGAATATTGATGAATAATGCATTATTATTTGGCTATACCAGTGTTTACCTGAAAGAGTTGCTGTAAGTAACAATGCATAATAACAAGTCTAAAATTTCATCGCATAACTATATTCTTCTTTCTTTTTTTTTTTTTTATTAACAACGGTGCTAACACCCAAGAAAGCAGAAAGCAACATTATGTGGGCTACAACTGCCAGCACAATCAGCAGCAATTAACGGGCTAAGAAAAGATGGCAAAACATCAGGGAAATAAAAACTCTCAGCTTGGATAGCACATTGGTATTCAAAAGACAAATTAACAACCTTAGGCAATAACAACTGGATTGTTGGGTTCTCACCTTCGAACGCATATGTGCTTGTTCCGAGTTAACCAGAGGGAACTACATGTAGCAGCAAAGAGAATGGGCCAACTGGCCCTATGGCTAGCGAAACTTATCCAAATATTCTCCTCCACCCATAGCTGGAGAGGCGAGTTGAAGAAGTCTAATGCAGATACTTATCCACAAATTCTTAGCAAGATTACAAATGTAGAGCACCGTTTCCAAATTATAGCCACAAATAGGACAAATATAAGAGGACGCCATGCCCCTATGCATTCTAGCATAGCTAGTCAATAATGCATCAACTGAAACCAGTCACATGAACATTCTAAGCCTTTGACGAGCAACAAATTTCCAAATAGCAAGGGAAGCTCTCATATTCCCTCCAGAATTACTAACCCGACAAACATTGAAAGTTGTTTTAACTGAAAATTTCAACTGACGGGTTATGAAGCTAGGGTACTAAATGAGAAGCAGCATCAACATCAGGGGCCTTCAGGGTACTAACAGATTCACACAATTAGGTGGAAGAAAATGGTTAAGCATCTCCCAATCCCAAATTCCCAATTACCCCTACTATCCGGAAAATTAGCCACAGACAAATGAACTCATCATCTTGGAGCTCATTTTGCGTAAGATCCTGCAAGCAGTGCACACCGAAAATCCAGTGATTGGTCCAAAAATTGACAGACAGAGACCATTGTTTATCCTCCACGCCAGATTATTGTTAAAGTTGGGCCAAATACTAACAACATAACTCTATTCTATTAGCTTTTGGTTTCAAGTCATGAATAATAACGTCAAGACTTCGCATATTCACCATACTTTTAAATGCTCACATTTGGCCAAATTTAGTAAATGTGGATTAATATTTGAAGTGTGGTATACTATATATATCTAATTTTCAATCTCATGTATGATAACTATTTCATATGCTATATTTAGAGTCAAATTAATTATTGAGATGTAGGGATTTGATATGTTATTTAGATGTTTGATTTATAAAATTCCTTCAGTTTGAATTTGAGCCCATAATTTGGAAGTCTTCAACGTGAAATGAGTATTTAGAAATTTTGTGGAATAGAGGTCAACATTCTTATTGTTCTGCATTTTTTTCACAGCAATTATTTATAGCATTTTTTTTATTCAATTTACAGTACAGCCAGATAAGGTCTGACAGATGCGATTTATTTTTCAGTTATGTACTATGTATTATATTCACTTAAATAAACAAGAAATATAAATTTTGACCATGCAAAACAATTTACGTAGACAATATATTAAAATTGTTTTAACCATATAAAACAATTGTTTCGTACAAAAAATTTAAATCAATTGAATTGTGTTAACCATATAAAACAATTTACATAGACAATATATATATTCATGTACTTTCTTCATTTTATAATAAGTGTCATAAAATTTTTTTTCCTTATTACATATTATATTAGAATAATGAGAAATAATTAATTATTTTTTACTAATTTTGTTTCTATTTTCATTAATTATTTGATTTTGAAAATATTTCAATATTTGTATATAAAATTTGTTCTATCATATCATCTATTTTATTGGCATATCATAATTCTTTCTCTTCAAATAATATAATTTAATATGATTCTTAAAAAGTACTCAATGAGTTAAAGAGTAATTAACGCAGTCTCTCTTATTTTTTGGTCTATTACCACTAAATTATGTTCTAATTATTACAATGCTATTTTCTTAAATGATAACCAGTTTGCAGTTTGTTCAGATTAAATCCTCTGTTTTAAGTATATTTATTTGTGGTGAATCTTCAGGCCTGCAACGAGTAATTGGGATAATGCAGAGAGGGTAAATCAGTCCAGATGGTACAAGTTGCGGCAGCACGAGTGGCGAAGTGAGTAATGAATAGCTATTGGTTACTGGTAAATAGTAAATGTGGCTCGTGCACTGCATGGATTGCATTGCGTTCTGTGGTATTGGTAAGTGCACTTATCGTCTGCATCATGGCAAAAGCTGATGGGAAATTAGCACAAACTACAAAGCCACAAAGGTATGCGTTCGCATTGCCAATCCTGAGTCGGATTGCTTCTTACTTGTCTATCCCAAATAATAATAATAATAATAATGATGATAAAAAAATAATAAATAGAATAATAGATTGACAGAATATGTGCTCGTGTACTATTATTTTTAAAAAAAAATGGTTTTTTATTAAAAAGGTATTTGTATATTTTTTAATATGTTTATGTAAAACTTTTTGGTAAAAGTATACAATAACAACCAAACATTGTTCCACTAAATAGGGTTGGCAATATGGATAGTTATGCCACATAATTCCATCATATATTATATTTATGTTAAAATCATTGATATATACTTACATCTCTTTTAATTATTTCACCTATAGTTTTCGTCCCTTCCTCTATCTTTTTTATGGTGCTATTCTCTATTTGATCCACTTTCTCATTAGGCCTCTACAAGTCTTCTTCAAATATGTCCAAAGCACCTATTATCTTCTCTATGATAGGCGTCACCCAATTTTTTCTCTAATGTATTCATTCAATATTATATCATGTCTTATATGATCACTCATCCATCGCAACAATCCTCATCTCACACATAACTTATTTTCATATTGACCTTTAATCGCCCAACATTTAAGCCCATACAATAAAGCCATCCTTAACAGTACAATAGAATTTACCCTGAGCTTTAGTGATACTTCTTTTATCACAAATAAGACCCAAACACCTCTCCACGTTGACCATCCAGCATGGATCTTATAGCTAACATCTCCCTCTATTTCTCTATCACTTTGAATGATAGAACCCAAATATTTAAAATTTGTGACTTGCGGTATGGTATCATCCTTAGGTTTCACTTTAAAGTTAAACATATGTGTGTGTCTCTTAGCAATGCACTCCATGTACTATGTCTTACTTCTGCATATATGAAACCCACATATATACCTCATCTCTGCATCTTACATCTAAATGTAAAACAATGTTTACTATTTCAAAATATTTCATTTAAAAAGATCAATTTAAAAGGATATTTAAAAAAAAAAAAACTCATCCAAACCAATGTATTTAGGGCATGTTTGGTTAAATTAATGAGAGAAGTACTTCTTTTTAAGCAAAATTAGAAGCATAAGTAGAAGTAGAATCTTAAATTTGTTTTATGTTTTCATGTAATTGTAAGAGTACTTTTTATAGTAATAAGAAAATATTAAGTTGTTTGGATATGACAAATATAGAAATACTTTTTCTTATAAAATTAAAATTGAGGACATGAAAATTCAAATCCCAATTTAGATTAAAAAATATTTCTATATTTAACAAATTTTTTAAAAAAGTATGGCTAATTTATTAATAACTTATTTAATTAATTATATAATTAATAAAATATTAAATTTAATAAATTTAATTGATGTATCTTAGATTTGCAAATAAAGATTATTATTATAGGGGCATACAAAAAAAAAAGATTATTATTGTAGGGATATCTTACATTTATATAATTTTTACTATTAAAAGGGAGATGGGGATTTTTTGTCATTTAGAAAAAATATCGAGTATATTTTCGAAAACATAGTTAGCACATTTATTATATCACATTTTCTTTATCTTATATTGCTTTTGATTTTGGGAGAAGCAGCAACTTTAAAAAAATGATTCTTTTCTGCTTTTGCTTCTCTTAAAAAGCACAAACAAACAACATTAAAAATTTTATAAGTACTATTCTTATTTTACTTCTGAGTGTCTAGAAGCACAATTAAACACACCCTTTTAATTCCTATCAAACCGGATTTTTATCCATTAAAATTTGTACATTTCTTAAGTGCATGGCATCAATAATAAGAGAATAATTGAACTTTGTTATTTTAATAAACAATATTTTAAACTAAGTAATGAAATGAAATAATAAAAGATTTTTTTTAACTTGTAAGAAATTATTTCTCTCCATTCTACCATGTTTTTTTAAGCAAAGTAACATATGTTTATTTTGGATTGTTTAATTAGCAGTGAAGGGTTTGGGTAATATGCATAAGATTCTAGTTTCAAATATCATTACAATCAATGTAATCCTAGAAGTACAAAAAAAAGTCTATTTAGGGGAGGAAAAAAAGGATAAAATATAGTAAGGAAATTCTTTATTTGATTCTTTTAACCATTATTGTTAATTTTAAAAATTAAAAAATGACATAGATAAATTATAAATATATCTTATTAATTTAATAAATATTTAAAAGTAAATAAAATAGATTATAAACACATTTTTTACTAGTTAAGTATTTATAAATAAATATAAAGAAATATTGAAGTAATTTTTATTATAGCTTATTTTTTGGCTTAATAACAAATAAATTAATGTTTGAGCAGTGACGGATAGAGAAATTTTGAGTAATGAGGGCAAAAATAATAAATAAATATAACAATAAGTTTTACATAATTTTTATTTTAATGTTGGGTGAAACATAAATTAATTATAAGAGCAAAAAATATATATACATACTTATATACTTCTAAAATAAATTTCACATCTTCGTGGGGGCATATGCCCCAAAACTTTATGTTTGGACCGTATGAGGCTAATTAATGCATTACTAATGCTAATTCGATATATATATATATATATATATATATATATATATATCAGTTTAAAAATATAAATTAAATAACTATTAATCCACCAACGTGTGTTCGTGTCCTTGTTCAACCATTTTATTTTGCTGTTCAGAAATTATAAGGAAATAGAAACACGTGCTTGCATCAATTGGAACGATGATAATACAAATTCGAGTTTATTGCAGCTTGTGATACGTGACAATAACAATACATTAATTATCTATTTTTATAATCTCTATTTTTTTATTGGGATTTTTATAATCTCTATATACTATAATATTTAATTATATTTTAAATAACTAATATGTTATTACGAAGTCCATACTGACAATCTCCCTATCAACTGTGCACTTCACTTCGGAGTTCAGAAGGACAAATTATCATTAGGGGCACTCTCCAATAATTGACTGCGGGTTACAAGTTCCCATGATGCTGTCTGTGTCAAATTGGAACATGAGAATGATGGGTGCTTTCGCTGTTTAGCATACAATAATAAACGGATGACGTTTTGATAAACTTTTGGCTTTTTCCAAGAATATTGGTAAGAAATAAGAATACTAAAATAAATAAATTTTAAAGCTCTTTCAGTATATTTTATATTTTAAAAATATAAAAAATAATTTTTCAATGTACTCATTTTATTTTTTAATAAATATCTATCTTTACTTATATATACATATTAAGAAATGATTAGATAAACTCAAAATTAGATAAATTTCAATGAAAGCTATTGGGATATTAGTAAAAATAGGGATAAATTTTTTTAACTTAAAAACAAAACGTTAGTCACACATATTAAATAGAATTGCTCATTCGCCACATACAGAATGAACAATAATATTTACAAGAGCATACAAGAAATATATGAGCGCACCAAGGCGCTATCGGCAAGTTGTTTGGATGAGTGTTTTTTTCACCCAAAAAATACTTTCCTATATTTGGATAATTTTTTAAAAATAATTAAAATCTTAAAAAAATAGTTTTCAAATTTTTTTATAGAAAATAAAAGGAGTAGATTATGCAAAAAAAAAAAAATTATTTTTTAGTTATATATAAAATTTAAGCTTCATAATCAATTTAAAAAAATATATTAAACAACTGGGTTTCTCTGAATTAACATTCACTTTTCACTATGATCAAGAATTTTTTTTCTATACAAAACTTAATTATCTACTATTATCACAAAATTTAAACTTTAATAAAAGTGATAAGCATCTAATAAATCAAACTCTTGAGTCAATGCTACACCATAAATTTGTTTCCAATAGGAGTATCAAATAATCTTGCAAAATAAATTCTTAAATAAGCTTGATTAAGATCAAAGCTGCCTAAAAATTGAAGTCTTTTATTAAACTCGGCGATAATTTTAAATAAACCGTGATTTATCAATATTAATGTTAACAGGGACAAATATCCTTCATTCATGACATAACCCAAGTAAATTTGGGCTAGTGGACTCTAAGGCTGTCTATTAAAAAACCTAAGAGTATGTATCTTTTCTAGGCTAGATTTTACATGGTCATTTGTGTTCATCCTTATGATATTATAATGAAATGTTCATAGAAAAAATTATAGTAAAGGTTTAATTTCTATACTTACATTGCCATTTAATCATACAAAACCACATTAGTAAAAGTATGTGATTGAGTTTTATATCCCCTACTTGAAATGTCATGCAAATGAGAAAATATAATTAGATAATAATTTAAAAATATTTTATATTATTAGTACATTAAAATTAAATTCTTATAATAAAATGATAAAATTACATTCCTCCTTTCTCTCCTCTACCTCACTTCTCTCCTCTCTCTTGTTTACATTTGTTCTTATGACATCTCTCAATTCGATGATAGTCAACTCCTCTCAGCTCTCATTATCTGGTGGTGCCTTGTAACATCCCCAATTTTTCTTAATATAGTATTACTTCATCACATTTTTTTTTATTTAGATAGTGTAAGGATATTTTTAGGCAAGAAATATTCATGAATAATCGTTAAAGAGTAAACTATAGAATAATATAAAATGATATTTGTACCCTTGCTTGTCAAAATTTTGAAATATTACAAGATCTAATAGCTGTACAACATAAATTTAGCACCAAAATGTGAAATTTTAATAATTTCCTTAGGTTTTATTAAAATTAGAAATATACCACTAGATGTTAGAAAATAAATTTATAACATAATTAGCTATAGAAAAAGTCAACAAAAATTTTAGAAAAACTTGAAGAGTGTCAAAAAAATTATTCAAGAAAAATGAGAAAAAAATTATAAATACACTTAAAATATAAATTTAATAATAAATATTAATATTTAGTAAATTTGTATAATATTAGCATAATTACATAAAAATAACCTATCATGGGGTGTAAAATAAACTTTAAAAATCCTATAAAATAACTCTAAGTCTTGTAAATTTTTTTTTAACTAAGTTATGATATTAGACAAAGAGAACTACGAAATGGGCCTCTTCATTAGACTATGGATAGTGTTAAAAATCACAATGATCTTTAATTAATTAATTTTAATTTAAATAAATCTTAAAATACCTAATTAACTACTTAAGCTTTAAGATAATTTTCCTAAATTTTGATTAATCTCACTAATACTCTTAAATCAATTAAATGACACCTAGAATAGTTTAGAATTCAGCCTCATATATATATATATATATATATATATATATATATATATATATAAAGTGAAAGATATTTTACATGACATATTATCCAAAGCCAACTATTTTTTACTTAAAATTTCAACAAAGATGGGCTTATCTTCTTATCTTGTTAGAGAGCTCAAAATTCACATGGAAGGCTGCAAAAATTTTATAAACTTTATTTATAGATAATTAATTATTTTAATTAATTTAAAAATAGACTAAATTAAGGTAAAAATATAAAAAAATACTAAAAATTATAGAAAAAATTCATAAAAATTATAGATAACATATAAATAAAGTAAAAACATTTTCTTGACAATAGATTAGGGAAAATTAATTTTTATAATTATTTTATGAATTATCTAGTATATGTAACTTTAAGATAAATATGTAAAATTTATCATTTTTATGTATTAATTATTCAAAACAACTTGCCACCCTCTATAACTCTAGTGGACATGGGATTCAGACCTCTAGGCTACCAAAGAAGAAAAAAATAATTTAAAAATAATTAAATAAATTATTAGTTAATTAATTCCTAATAAAACTAGCAATAATGTAAAACACTAAATAAAACATAAATAATTATAGAAAAATTGTATAAATTTTGTAAATTCTTTTATTATATCTCTAATAACCTTATGATAATGTTTGATATAAAAAATTAATTAAGCCATTTACTAATTAATTGGCCTAATTAAGATTGAATAGTTTAAGTAAATTTATCTTATTTTGAATAATTAATTATTAAATTATATTTAAATTTACTAAATATCTTTAAATTATGTCATTAAAATTTTAGTATGTCTTTAAATGATAATTGAGAATTTATTAAATTATTTAGTGTTAGTTTTAATATTAAATTAATTAAATATGACAAATAAATGATGAAATTAGTAATATTTTAATCCTTCTCTATAAACATCGCTTTAAACACAACCCCACACTTCATTTTTTTGCCCAAAATCTATCAAAAATTGTAGCCACCATTTCTCTCTTTATTTCCTTCATTTTCGCAAAAAAACATTTACAAATTTTTAGCAAAACACTTTCAAATTATCACTTCTTCTTATCACCATCTAACATCAACACTTCAGCCTTTATACATGAATTTTAGTCCTTAGAAAAGGTGTAGATATAAGTTGAAGAAGGCTGGTCTATCATTGGTGAGCTAAATTTCTAAAACTCCAAAAATAAGTAGGGGTTTTTTTTCACTAATAAGTTTCATGTATGATTTTCTTGTATGATATTGTGCTATATGGTACTCAAAGCTTGTGTTTATTATTTTTAATAGCTTTGAATGATTTAAAGAAGATGACTTAAAGTATCTTAATCTATGTGTCTATGATGCATGTTTATTTGTTAGCAATTTTCTCTACTAATATAATTGAAAACCATGGCTAAAAGTTATTTTAAGTTTTGATTTTATTTATATTTGGGCAGCAATTAAATTATGCTTTCTTCAAATATCTAAGTATTGTATAAATTTGTTTTAATATATTAAACCATGTATTTTTGCTTGATAAAGTTTTTTGCACAAGTTATGGAGTTTTAAGGTGATATAGCTTGGTTTTGACATCATTACGCATTTGATCATGAAATATTTTTGTTTATGAAAAGATTTTATTTAATTCACTATAATGAATGGATTCTAAACTTTTGAACATGTAATATTTAGCTTGATTTATGTGTTATGTTTTTCTTAGGACTATTAAGACTTAATAAGATATAAAAAGACACTAAAATCTATTCATATTAAATAATCATGACATTTGTTATGGACTTATGACTTTATAGACATTATTTGGACTATTATGAGTCTTCAAGACTCACTTGGATTTAATTGAGACAATTTATGATAAAAATATTTGGACTCGAACTATGAACCTTGAATTATGGACGTTGGACTATGGATATTTGACTTGATTATATATTTATTAACATTGAAAAATATTATTTATAAAGATTTAAGTTAAGGTCCCATTAGGAATATGGCATATAAATTAGCTAGTTTCTTGCTTGAAGTGATTTTCTAAAGCTTAGGTATTATTTTGATTTTTTTTAATGATATTTCTTGAAATGTTCTATTGCTCTTTTATTTGCTCTATGATTATATCCTTATATAAATAAAAATATTTTTTCCTATGTTGAACATGTAAAGTAATTCACCTATATATTTTCTAAAGATAGATTTGAAATAATTTTGGGTGTATTTAGGCTTATGGAATTAGTAAAGAAAATACTATACGAATACTTGAAATTAAATTATTATATGATTAAAAACTAAGTTAAACATATTTTATTATAAAAAATGAATTTATTATTATAGTGTGATTTGGTGTTTTAATGATAATTACAAAGAAATATGAGTTTTTATAAATATTTTAGGAATCCTATGTTGTTTGGGCTTTATATGCAAATATAGAAAATCTTGTGGTATATATGTGAAATGGATACATGAATAAGTGACACTGGGCCTTCGCTTGTAGCGGATAAGGCTTGATGAATCTTTAGTTCCAAACGATCCTTGGGCCGCTTGGCGAATAAGGACTTGGTGTACATTATAGTGATGTCTTGGGCCTCGCCATGCTCACGAACAAAGACTTGACATTCACTGATCTAATTTAGGGATGCCCTAGCAATTTTTCACAGATTCAATATGAAATAAACCTTGTAGACTATAACCATTAGAAGGAAACGAGATATTATAAAAGGAAGTTTACGGGATATTCATGATTATTTATTACATTTCTTTTCCTATTTTTATTTTGATTGATATTATGCACTTCCATTTGTTTGACACTAGTAAAATATAATTTGAATTAATATAAAAGATTGCATCTTCCTCTCTCGCATTATTCTTAGTATTTTTGGGATGAAGTGGGTACTCCCTGGAAGCATCACCCTAGGAGACTTCTCACCCATTTTCTTTGATGTTTCCAAATAGCATCGTCATCACAGTGAAATGAATGTAGCCTTGAACTTAATTTCTAAATAATCATATTCTATATTTTGTGTGCTAGATAGAATCTTTATTATTTATTACCAAACTTTAGTTATGTTATATTGTTGTATTAAAGTTTTCCTTCATGTATCTTGAATGTATAATATGTATTGTACCCTATGAATTGATGTTGGTAGTGAAATATGTTATTTTTTTTAATAGATGGTTATCTAAATGTATTCCTGAGTAACAAATAGTAGTATTATGTTAGAAAAAAAGTATTTTTGTCATTTAAAAATTACCATTGTGCTTGGAAGAAAGTGTATTATTGTGAATGTGTAATTTGGAAAGGTTCTGTTAGGAAGACTTGGTATTTAAGTATGTACATTGTGACCACCTCTCTTTTCTAAGTCTTAATGATTATTTAGTTGATATCCATTATTCCAATATATGACTATGAATAAAAAATAATCATAGCAATTTAAAAAAAAATCTTACAAATTTCAAGTTCAGGATTATAGCTAACTATTATAATATTAAAATTAAGGTGAAAAAATTAGAGTTTAGTAGTTTTACATCTCTTACATTTCTTTGCCGTTAGTTGCCACTTCTTTCATTTTTAAAATAAATGTCTTTTCTGAGTTTTATATAGAAATTAAAGTAATAATTAAATTTCATTAATTTTATAAATAAATAATGATAAAGGATAAAAATATTTTTTGATTTTTCTCTCCATTAAATTACGTCCATTCAATTTATCTCTGCTTATTCTCTCTCATGAATGAAAAAGGAATCAAATGAATATATTAAAAAAAATGGAGGGAGTATTGATTTGTCGCCCCACTTCCCGCTAGAAGCCCACCGAAAACAAAAGCACCCGCAACACAACGCAACTCCTTCCCTAATTGGACGCTTATGCCTGTGCTCTTTTCCTTCTTTGATTTTTGTCCCTATCGTTGCTGCATTTTCATTCACTATGCTATTGTTTTAATTGATTGACATTGACTATATATATTTAAACTATATGCTGCTTGTGAAAAACCATTCATTTGCCCCATTTTTATGGAATCCGAATATCAAGTCCGTACTGTGGGTACATAATTGGCAATTAGGACCTTCTGTAATTGGTTTCATAATCAAACAATTACAACTTTTTTCTCATTTGGTTTGTCCGGGGACAAATAAGGGAAGCTGAGAGGAAGAAGACACTGGAACTTCAAAGAGAATGGCATAGCCCAGCTCGATCCACGCTAACCAGCGCGGCCGTAAAAAAGCAGTAAGATCCAGCAAAGAAGAAGAACAAGGGTTTTAGTGGCAGTATAGAAATATTTAAAGAAATGGGGATGATAAGATGGTCAAATCACATAAAGTTAATGTTTAAAAACATTAAAATCTAAATATATATTATTACATAATTATATTTTGATTAAAGAGACAAGTCCCTCCAAAAGATTTTACAAGACAATTTAATCTCTCAAGAATTAAAACTAAACTGTATCCTAAGATTTTAATAATAATATATTACTCTTTGTGTATTTAATCATTTAAATATAATGAAATTGCACACTTAACTTGTGTAATTTGAAGTAAAATGAAGTTTAAAATAACTCATTTTAATGACTGAAATTATATGAAATGAGTTACTTAAATCTCTATTATAAATGATAAAATGATCATTCTGTGCAACTTTAGACATAAAAATAAGTGCAGTATATTCTAAAACGATGTCATTTTGCTTGAATTTAACGTTTTAATGAGATATCATCATTATAATATGCAGCATGTGTTCACTAATGACTAACTAATGGAGGGACTTGAGGGGTCACGTACAAGATCAATTTATTTTCTTGGGGGATTAAATAGTCTAACATAAAAATTTTGAAAGACCAAACATGATATTCATTCTTATATTTTTATAAAAGATTTCATTATAAACCAGTCATTATAATTTTAATGGTAACTATTGCAATCATTACATTAACTAAGCATGAGATCCTAGGTCAAATCTCAATGCAAATAACATAATTACCAAAGTGAAAAAAAAAACTCAGAGGGACTATCATAGACTCACCTCTTTTCTATAAGGATAATGCTATTTATACGACCACATCTTAAGATAATTACTCTTAGACACCCAATTAATTATCTATGGTCAATAATATTGTGGAGTGATGCTCAAGTAGTCAAGTGAGAATCTCACCGGATGCTTAGGGAAAAAGAAGTATACAGTTCTTTTCTTTTTAAGTATCATATGATAAATTATCTATCTCTCGAGTTTAAACTATTTGGTAGAGTAAGCTAAATAGTTATATACACTAACACATTTTGTTACATAAAATGTTATTTTGGACTTGAAGTATAAATAATGTTGAAAAATAGAGAAAAAAAGGTTCAAACTATATACCTCTTAGTTATATAAGTTTTGATATCATGTTATAAATTATCTATTATAAGGATGTATTTGGTTGGGGAGTAAAAATTACCTAGATTGTCTCCATGTGTTATTTTACACATGAAACTCATCAAGAGAACTTTTATTCACATTTTTACTCCCCAATCAAACACATCCTAAAAGTTTAAGCTATTTGGTAAAAGAACATAAATAATTTAAATCATTTATACTCTAACACGATGAAGCACACAGCAGTTAACATAACAGATATATGATATGGACACTAGAACATAACAAAATTGAAAAATTATAGGATACACGACATATATAAATAAAAATGTAAAGAAAATGATACGTTATTCAAAATATTATTTATATATATTTCACTTATATATTATTTTCTTTTTATAACCATGTTTATATGTATATTTTTTATATTAGAGTAAGTAAAAAGTAAATTTTATTTGAATACATACAAACATGTGTCATTGGTGTGTCATGCAATATTTGAAATGGATATGTATTCAATATATAGACACGGCATTCAAATAATATTTCTGGGTACCATAGGGTGTAAGAGATTAATTTCTCAATATACACTTAACATCTAAATGAGAATCGCTCTCAATGATATCTTTTTTTTCTCTACACATTAATCCTAGGATGAAATCCATAATCTCATATACTTAAGGGACCACGATTCATTCTATTCGAACCAACACTTCATTGCCATTATGTGGGAAGAATTATATATGACATTACAATTATGGATGGAAGTAAGCATATGGCTCAGAGCCTTAGGTCTAACTTACATTTAGTCTAGTTTGCCCTAAGATATTTAGTAAACAAATTAAGTTTGAAAAGTCTTTTTAGCGAAATAGTCAGCCTGTAATAAAAAATAACTTATTCAATCTAATAGGTTGTCGTACTTATATTATTATTAAAAAAAAATCTAATGAGAATGCAAACATTTAATCTATTTTTTAATTTATTTAAAAAGCCTTCTAGCCAATTTCAAAATATGTTTTTTTTTCACATATTTATAAGTCCTTTGACTTTTTCCAAAGTAGATGTTTTATTTTTTTTTAATTTATAATTAATTAAGTGAACCTCTAAATATGGCTAGGTTGGATTGAATTAAACTTAATCTAATCCAATTTTTAGATGGAGTATTTCCTTTGAAATAGAGGTTAATTCTTATAATAATTTCTAACTGATAATCAAATTAAACTTGGTAACTTGACTTATAGGCAATATATAAAGATTTAGATAATAAACATAATTCAGGACCAAAAGAAAGATATTATACATAATTAAGATTATGAAATTTGGAAGTAAGAAATAAAATTAAAGAGATATCTATTATTATAATATTTGAGAGTTATTTCAGGAAACTATGACACGTGTCTTTCATCCAGAGCTTTAGGATACACGTGTCATTCATATAGTGATTTAGGACCCATTTTCTCAATATTTATGTCTAGAGATTTTTTTAACTAAATGTACAATTTAATTATTAATACAACAATCAAATGTTATAGCAAAATCAAATATTATAATCATTAAAGAAGATTACATGAATATATAAAATTAGAATCAAGATATATTAACGGATTAAGAATCATTAAAATTATGACCTAAGAATTAAAATTAAGAATCATTAAGAATGGAAAAAAAATAGAATTAAGAATGGATTAGATATAAATATATTAGGATGGTAAAAATATTAATGATGTCCATTACAATAAGAATAATGTAATATAAAAAAAATTTGAAAGCCTTAATCATATCAACCACAAACAAACTAGCTTGCGAGAACCAAAAAAACAAAAAGGAAAGGAAAATAAGAAAAAATCTCTCTTTCAATTGCCTCAATGCGCTTATACAGTGAACGTAAAGGGTTGGCCAAACTATGCTTTCTTTTCAATAACCCTCAAAACCTTCAGAAACTTATGCTTTCCTTTCAATAGCGCAAAGCGCTTACAATCTCCCAAGAATATTAGATATTCTTTTCAATTAATATTTTGATTGATTAAGATTTTAGATTTTCATTCTGATCATGACTTTTTATTTTGTGCTCACCATGAATCCTAAATCCCTAAACTATTTTAATTTCAATCAAGACTACTATCTTTCTTTCTTTAAGCTGATCATGACTTTTTATTTTGTTCTCATCATGATGAATCCTAAATTCCTAAACTATTTTGGATTTTTATTGATTTTTCATTTACAGATCGTCATTTTTTTTACCATAAATCCCTAAATTTCTAACCTAATTTTGGATTTTTATTTTGATTGAATCCCAAATTGATTACAATCAAAAATTGCGGATTCTAATTTTTGATTGAATCCTAAATGAGATATGCATGGCGGCTTTCAATCTTTCCTATAAATTTTAGTCATTTTTCTTAATTGCTCCCTACCTTTATCCGCTTTCTCCAGTTCTCCCTTGACATTAGTTGTCTAATTCGCACTTTTGCTTGACCTTTGCTTTGATTGTTATGGCAAAACTTATCCATCTTTTGGCAAAAATTGCTCCTCTACATGAGTCTGGATAGTCAAAGTTTGGGTTATATTATGGACTTTCAGGAGCTTTAGCGATTTATTAACCATAAACTCAATCGAAATGGTTTTCATGGTTGAGTTTGTAAGTCTCACACAAACTCTAATTTTTGTTTTATTTTTTTTTTCATTTTTTCTTTAGTTTTTATGTGTGGATACTGACTTTTTGATTGTGTTCTGTAAGGGTGTACTATGCATGCTTCTATCTGAAGAATTTGGTTAATATGTTTAAATCTCAATAAAGAGCATATTTACATTTTTGCATATTTTGGGGTTGGTGAAAATACCTGTTATTTTGCATACCGTTACAAGTTTCGTGAACTTTCATTGAGAACTACTGTCATTGATTCTAAAATGATGCCATTCCTCAGTATGGTTGCAAATTTGTAAGCTTTGATGACATATTAAAATCAGATTTTAACCCTTTATTTAGTAGGTAATTTCTAAATCTTGATTTTGTTTTGTATTGAGTTCTAATACTAAATTTAACTTCTTTTATTTGAGTTCTAATCTGAATGATTCTACTTCTACATCCATATAATCTTTATTGTTCTTCTCTTGAATGCTTTAGATACTATGGGAATGTTATTCTATGGGCAATATAGGGAGTTGGATAAGGGTGAAAGAAAATAAAAATGATTATAATCAAGCTAGAAGTTGAAGGGTATTCTATTTTAATTCTTTATTAATTTTTATCCTTTATTTAGAAAATCCTATTGTCAAGTACGCACTTTCTAATCAAATTTTATTTTTTTTTGTTGGTGTGAAATTGAGGTTGCTCTTTTTGGGAATTTGCATGATGGTTATAGACTTCATGGCAAATGGAGCTGAAACAGGTTGTGGTAGTAATACAATTTGCTAGAAGTAACATTCTAGGGTATAATCCTTAAACCTACTTATTCTTTGGCTTTAGTGATTTTTACAAAATTTTTATTCAACCATTTTATTACCTTCTTTAACTTCCTTAATGCCTTTGCTTTTTTCCATAGGAAAATTGTTTAAGAATGTTATACATGGTACTAGGCTCTTGTTTAACCTAGATATGCAAGAGGTTAGCACATTCAAAACAGGTTAGTAGATGTACATAATCTACTTTGGAAAATTGCATTTGGAATGATTTTGATTTGTATTTTATAATTATTCACTTTCATTACATAATGACATGTAGCTATTGTAATCATTGGACAAATATTACATTTTTTAATAATAAGTTGAGTTTAATATTGTCATTAAAAAAAACCTTTTGCTTTTTAGATTTTTTATTAAGTCAAAGTTGAAGAATTTTTGTTTGATTAAATGAAAAGTTACTTCAAATTTGGAAGGTTTTGAGACTTCCGCCATGTCATATCAGATGATCTCCACTCAATCAATTCCAAAATCATCTCTTAGTTGAAGAGCTAAACTTTAATAAGAGCAATTATCTATTGATCTTAGGCTACTTATCTTCAATGAACGAAGATCAAAGGATAATTTATGATAGTATAATGGACTCGATAATCATTGAGAAGGAGGTTTTTATTTTGTATATGGTTATGGAATGAAAAAAAACATTCATTTGGAAAATATTATTGGTTGTTGTTAGATCCAATGGCAAATTGTATTTTAATGTTACATCCAGTTGGATTACTTAATTGCTTTATTGTAGAATGATAGCTCATTCTAGATTTTTAATTCCATTAACATTTACTAATTGTCAACGTGTACTGTCAAGCAAGGAAGTCCTAAAGCAAAACTTTCAACAAGCAAGTCTTATTATATGGGATGAAGCATGCATGGTAAATAGATTTGCTTTTGAAGCAGTGGATCGTACAATGAGAGATATATTGAGGTTCACAAATAACAAGTCTAAAGATGAACCATTTGGTGGAAAAAATTGTCCTTGGAGGAGACTTCCGTCAGATACTTCCAGTTATTCCAAGAGCTTCAAGAGAAGAAATAGTAAATGCTATCATAAACTCATTAAATTTGTGGCCGCATTGCAAGGTTTTTAATCGACAAAAAATATGAGGTTACTAGCAACAAGTTCTTTCCTCTAGATCTAGAATTGAGATTGTTTGACTGGATTGTTCAAATTGAAGATAGAAAGCTAGGAATTGACCATGATGGAATAGAAGTTGAAATTCCAATAAAATTCTTAATTTTAGAATTCACCTTCACCTCTAAGGAGTATTGTAAATTTCACTTATCCAAATTTATTGGATAATTTGAAAAACTATGCCTTTTTTATTATAGAGCATTGCTAGCGCCTACTCTTAAAGTAGTTGAAATGGTTAATGAATTTGTGCTTTCTCAAATTCCTAGTGAAGAAAAGAATATCTAGCTCTTATTCATATTGCATAGTTGATGATGTTGGCATTGAAGGTGATTGGATAACTATGAAGTTTTTAAATGAAATAAAGTGTTTTGGCATTCCAAATCATAAATTAGTTTTGAAAGGAGTCTCAATTATGCCGCTAAGGAACATTGATCAATCTTGGATTATGTAATGGAACAAGGTTTATTGTTGAAGAATTGGGAAACAATGTTATTGGAGCAATTATTGTGACTTGACAATAAAATTGGAGAAAAGGTTTACATACCTCAGATGAATTTAATACTTCTGATCCAGGCACGCCTCTCAAGTTTCAAAGAAGACAATTCCCAGTTACTCTTTGCTTTGTTATGACCATTAATAAAAGTCAAGGTCAATCTTTGTCATTTGTTAGGTTGTTTTTACCTAAACCTTTATTCATGGGCAATTACGTGGCTATCTATAGGGTAAAATTGAGGAGTGATTTGAAAATATTAATATTGGATGATAATGAGGAACCTTGCAACATAACCAAAATTGTTGTTTATCTAGAGATGTTTCAAAAAATTTGAATTTCAGGTTTTAATTTGTATTTTATATTATTTATTTATTTTATTAAACAAAATATTCAATGCATTTGTAATGAAGTCTTTATATATTTTTTACTAATATATTTTTTATTATATTATGTAGTGTGGCACATGAAGATCAAAACACAAAAAAAATTCCTAGGTAATTAATACTTTGTATTGATTTCCTTTTTTCTGCAATGATCATGTGGAGTATTTACTTTTAATCGTTATATTATTGTTAATTATTTACTTTTATTGTTTATTAATTTACAAAAAAATGCTATTCAAATAATTTGTTATGTACTAAATTTTAAACTTTTTTTTCTTATTACCCATGCATTCATAGAATAAAACACTAGTTTTATAATATTTTAAAATAAACTATATCAATATTAAAATAATATCAAATTATATAAATTTATAAATTAAATTATAAAATATGGTAATTTGGCATTAATTTTAAAAAATATAATAAAATAAAATTTATTTATTTATTTATTTTTTGGTATACCACTCAAGAGAAGGGGGAGAGTTCACATATGCATGATATTACCATTAATTCTCTGTTTGGCTCAATGGAAATAGGAAGAAAAGAAAATGGGTGAGAAGAAAATGGAGAGAAAAGGATATGATCTTCTTGTTTGGGTCTATAGAAAAGTTAGGAGAGAAAATGAAAAAATTGATGGAACTCTTTTATACTGAGAAGGAAATGAAATTTCCAATTATTAGTTAATGCATTATGTTCTTATATATTGACATGACATATCCTTATATTTTTCTAGATCATTATAAAGGACAAATAACATAAAAGTTATTTATAGGCAATTGCAATT